>BSBK01010698.1:0-227500 GCA_027943335.1 Chamaecyparis obtusa
ATGGGATTTTTTCTCATACATTTTCTAGAGACCTGTAGGTCTCAATTTGGTTGTAGTTTTGCCTTTTCACATAGCTTTTTTTTTCTCATTTTTTTTCATTTAGTTGTTTCCCCATTTGATTTTTGTTTTGCCTATCATTGTTCCACATGTTTGATTGATTTAAGGCTAAAGTCTTACATTTTATTTTGATAGGAAAGCACACATAGAAGGTGATTATCCAAATATTATAAGGTCAAGTAACTAACCTAAAACAAGGTGCTTCTATATATTGAATTTATTAAATTGTCTAAACATCTCATTTCTTTAATGTTTCAACTTGAATATCATTCACCATGCTATTAAGAAAATGCTTCAAGAAATCTAGGAACTGAGTACCTCCAACAATGAAATAGAGATGCAATTTTATTTTGTTTCCTATCATAGATTTCAACATGAAACATTTACATATATTCTTGAGAAACATACAATATTTCCACGAAAATAAAGCTATTCCAAAAGAAAACAAAGCATTACTTCCATAATTTAGATACATCAAATACTTTATTACAACTACAAGACTTGGAGTGTTAACTTCATTACATGATAACATCATCAAAACACATTCTTGCTTCAAATGACACCAAATGAAGGTTTCTCCAAGAGCTTTCTTCACAAGAACATGACTTCATAACCTTCGATTAAAGGGGGTGTTGGGGCATTTTTCTGTCATTGCAAAATCTTATGAAAATTGCCTATTTCCTTACAAGTTTTCTTGAGGAGCCCTTAGCCCTGTGTTCTCCAATGTTTCACCTTGCTCTAGTCCAAATTGCACGTGCTGAATCGCTAAATCCAGAAAGATATTCAAATTCTAAGGTTTACTGGAAATAATTTCAAAATCTGCCACAGTGTCGAAAACCCACAGTGTCGAAAACCCACAGTGTTTCTGAAAATCCATGATGTTTTCGGTATGTTTGAAAACATTCATTATTTTCAACCTTGTGCCTTCCAGCTTTGGTGCGCTTATCTTTTGGTCTGCATGGAAACTCTATGTGTTTTCAATCTTTCGCTATGTCAAGCCTTGTGTGTTTTCAATCTTTTCCGTCAAAAACCCTGTGTGTTTTCGACCTCATAGTTTCTTGTTTGCTGGCATTCCTAACTGCATAGGTGCGATGGATGGTGGGCTTGGGTCTTCAAAGGGTTTCAAATGATTGGTTGTCACATGATCACATGTTAGGAATTTATGACATGCGACCATGCGAGCCGGTTGACACATGTCCCAGTGGGCCCGTTAGCTAGGGTCTGATATATGTTTAATGGATGACAAAGATCGGTGGTTATCACTATACCATAAGGAAGAGATGCAAGCCTGTTAGTCTTAGCACTTTAATGAGGGTAGTTGATGAAGTAGGAAGGTGGGTACACGTGGTGGGCCTGGGTTTTCAAGAGACTTTTGATCTATGATAGGTGTGTGATCATAAAGAATATTCTCATCCCTTGCGATCATGCCACCGTCGTTCGATCTTGGGCTTGCAGAGTGGTGGGTCCTGTGTTGGTGAATCAGCAGTTGCAGTGAATGGCATGATGACATGTGGCATCGGGTGGGCCTAGGTGGGGTCTGAGGTTTGGCGGAGTGAATAAGGATTTGGTGGTGCCGACAAAATTCAATGTGTTCACACGTTCATGCAATAAAAAGGTGATTTGCTAGTTTTTTTGGTGATTCAGTGAATAGTGGTCACGTGATCGCTAAGTTTTTTAGCAATGGTGGGCAGTGTCTCATGAACCGATAGAAGTTCTTCGGTCACCAGTTCACCAAATAAAGTGGGGCCGGTGTTTTCGGTGACATGGTGCTGACATGGAGGCTTGTCTCCTGGCTATGCGATCATGCGACAACGGTCTAACATCACCATTGTGGAGGTAGAGGATTGCAACTTGTCACATGTTTGCATAGCCTGTTTCTTGGCTATGTCATCATGCGACAACTATTGTAGTGGCATTGTTGCGGAGTAAGGTGGGTCCACGGTGTCGTTCTGCTGACATGCTCAGTTTTTCATTTATCGAGGGATTTATGAGGTGGCTGAAGACTTTTCAGTGGGGTTTGTGACCGATGACCATGGCTAGGAGACCGCGGTCACATGATCGCAAAGGTTAGTTTGGTGCCTTGCGATCATGTGACCAAGCATAAGATGAGGCCAGAATTCCCGTGGCAGTTAAGTTGGTGACCGCGTGATTACATGACTAGGGGCAAACAGTTGAGGAACATAAAGCCCGTGAAATGCAAAGTAACTGTTGAGATTCAAATTTGAATTTCTAAGGGTTTCCAGTGATAAAAAGGATTGAATTTCAATGCAGAAGTGATTGGAACTGGTAAGAAGTAATTTGTTTTCCATTGCAGTGTGGTCCAAGGTGTGATGATCATTTGTAGGGATGTGTACCATGTAAGGAATGAACAAGGAATGGCTCGAGGCATGTTGCAAGGTGGTTGATTTGACTTGTTCTCTTGGAAGATTTGTGATCTTCTATATACTGATCTGAGAATTATCATAATTGGAGATCATCTTTGATCTATTTCTCTAAGATTGCTTGGTTTCCTACCCCTGCAATAAATTCTTGATTGGTTCTGATTGGTTGGGTAGTTGAAATCTTAACCCTAGTTACATGTAGCTTGTTGCATCCTACTAGTTTAGGATTCCAAGGTAACCAGTGGTATAAATTGCAGGTTGTTCGATTTTGTAAGGGTTCCTTCTTTTGCAAAAATTTTGAGGAAAATTGGTTCCATGCTGAAGGATCCTTTTCTTGTAGATTTTTCTCTTCCTCTTTTCATATAGAGTGTTCCTCTTTTTCTTGTTGGTTTTGAGAACGCAATGCATATTGTAAGTGACTTGTCTTATGTATGAGAAGTTAATATACTCTTACTATTGTCAAGCTATCTCCATTTGAATTCTAAATTCATTGATCATACATTAAGGGTGTTTGATTTGTCTGCTTGTATTGCCTATGTGTTTACAAGTGGAGTTGTCTTCACAGAGATAACTGGTTCAGGGTTAGTATTCATGTATGTATGAGCTGAAATATCAAGGATAGGTCATGCTTGTCTTCCAGTGGATGCTAGTTAATGTATTGTCTATTCATAGGTCTCTTCTAAGGGGAGGGTCAAAATCCTTTGATGGGTAATAACATATTTGAATACACAAGTGGGAACTAAGTTGAGGTTTGGTCATGGTGTGTGATTGATGTCAGGCATCAACACATTGAGCATATTGTGTTCTTGTTTCATAGCTTTCTCTTGCAATAAGGTATTTGACTCTATGGCCCATTGGATAAGGCACTGGTCTATGAAAGACTTAGGGTATCTCAGGGGTCCCTTCAACTCATCTTTCAAATCATTTCCATTCAGTCCCACCCTTTCCCTTTCTTTCTATTAGTGTAGGTCTCTGGTTATTAGACTCATTGCATGCAAGTAGGTTATTGCATCAAATTTGGTTTCATTGGGGTATAGGATACCTATAGGAGTCTGGTAACTATTCCACAATAATACATCTGCAGGCCTTTTAGTCATCAAGAAGAGTCATGAGTGTTCAGATGAGGCAATACCCACCTGAGTGATGTGGAGCTCAAAGCAGAAGGAGGATGCCCTCGGTCCTCATCAATTGGCACTTTTCCCTATCAGACTTTGGAGCAAAGACTAATCAGTTTGTCAATCATAGTGTAAACCTGGCACCATGTGGGAACAAGTTTAAAAGCCAACAGGGGGAAACCATAGAGAGTTCACCTCTAATCCAAGGTGTAAAGGAGACCACCCCGAGCTTGGAGAATCAAGGCCAAACTGATACATACAAACACAATGCTCACAAAACACATATATGAATAAAACTACATTAAACACCCAACCATGGCTTCACAAATGGATTCCTATAATCCATTGAAATAGGGTGAAGGTGGGATTTTCCAAAGAGGATAATGCCATTAAAAAATACATTTTCATCAAGAATTTTCCATGCCTTCCCAAGGCCACATGATCCCAACTTCCATACACAAGTCTTTAACCATTATCAACTCCAAATGCAAGGGTTTCATCATGGCTTCATGGAGCCCATACTCCATGAAAATTTCCCTCTTCTCCAAAAGAAGAGACTCTCACTACAATGGAGAGCCCAACTAACCCCTTCACCCAAAGCTACTACATCCCTTCCCAAGGGTGAGTGATGTCTTAAACTCCCATGAACAACATACCCAAAACCAAAAGAACAAAGAATGATTCAAAATCCAAATAGATCCCAACCCAACACACCAATAATAATATTCACAATAAACATTAGATGAAATATTTCACATATACATTCTACACTACAAAATATCAAAAATACAATGCAATCAACATTCCTTCATAGAAAAAATCACCAACCTTGGTCCAATGAAATTGGCAAGAAGAATTTAAGAAGAGCCCTTATCCTTTTCCCTTGTCTTTTCCTCTCTCCAAACCTAAGTGTCTCTAAAATTAGAGAGTTGGTGAACACCCACTAAGTCTCTCCAAGCCCTCTAAAAAGACCTCCAAAATCTTACTCATGAACTAGCAATTAATGAGACATGACCTCTAGTCCTTGTCCTTACCTTTTGTCCCCCCACTTAATGGTTGGTTTAGCAAGGAGTGTGGGACAAGTCAAATACATGTGGCCATCTCCATTTTCGCCACTCTTGAAGAGTAGCCTTTTTGGAGGGTCATAATGGTGATCTAGACCTTCCCATAGGAAAAATCTAGCCCCTAACTCAAGGTACCCATATAGGGTTATCTAATTTTGGCTAAAAATGCATTCTAGGGTCACTTTTAACCCCTGTAAAGTACCTCTAAAGTTCAAATCCGAATTCCAACTTGATGTGATTCCTACAAGACATCTACATGCAAGTGGGATTATTATGATATCCTATTAGGTTGGGTGATTCTTGCCAGACCCTAAATTGACATGTCACTATCCACATGGACATTACAAGTGTCAAGTGACACCATAAAATACACATCACATTCACAAATGACATTTCCAATTAACAACATGAATTTAATCTATTAGCATACATACAAATTATGGTTACAAATAGAAATCACACTACAACGAGCTTTCAATCTCTTCATTAGATTAAACCTTGGTTTACTCAATTGCACATATGTTTATCACCGATTCTCTGAATAATTTCATGGTTCTCTTTCCTACACATTAAACTTGAGCATCAGTAGTCCAAGGAAGTAAATCACACACACACACACACACACACACACACACACACACACACACATATATATATACACAATTCAATGTTACATAATTGTAGACAAAATTTATTATGAAGAACTCAATTTCCAATTAGAATTTCCATTAAACAAATGCTCAAACATAGTACCTTCATAATCTAACATCACGAAATATTAACCATGCTATTTCCTAAATTTAAAGCATAATCCATGAAATAATGAAATCTAATCATGATTAAGTCTTTCTCATCAAATTACATATTTAAGCATTTATAACTAAAATCAACAATATGTTCTAGGTTCTAATCCGCATCAAAATATAATACACATAATATAATCATCATCATAAAGCATAATATCATGAGTCTCTATTAGAATGATCAAAAAGTGTATCAAAGTATCAAATCATAAAATATCAAAATGCGAATGTATCAATAGCGCTATGATGGGTCAAGGTGAGGCCTCATGATGAAGGGTGCTCCCCTCAATACCACAAACACATTATAGATATAGAGAAACAACAACAATATGCAAGAACAGAAAATTGGCTTCTTATTATCTCCCCAAATGTGGAATTACAAAATTTTAGAATTACAATATGCAAAGCCACATGGGCATTCCCTTACAATATTCTGTAGGACAAAGCCTCGAACTATTACCCAGATCTACTACCTAGAATTATTCCGAACTGCCTAAGACAATAAAACAGCCTTCCTTATATAGGCAATTTTCCACCGCCTGGGAAGGTTCCAAAATTTTAGCCAATAAGGCCGACCAAACTTAGAATTATTTTATTTTACATTTTATTACATCATAGTCAGCTCAAGATAACCTTTGAAACCCGAACAGAAATTTTGAAGAAAATTATTTTCTGCCATTTCGGGTGGCCCAACTTCCGAAGACCATAAGTCATCACCAGTTGACCCGATCGGCTATTATAACCCCATTTCGAAAATGCCATGAAGCGCTCTACAGGCTTGACCCACGCAAGCGCCCGTCACCCAAATTTTCAACCTCATCCGGGGCCTCTAAAGCCTTCAAAACTGAGTTCAAAGTTTCTGTACCCTGCTGCCAATACCAAAATTCTTCAATATCTTCCAATATACACTTGATCTGGAAATGAAACTTTACTGGCAGACTTATATGACCAAAATGAACCTCCAAGAAAGAAATCGGATCATTCTGAGCACATACAAAAATTACCAAAAATAGTAACTTTCCATAAATAGCAGCTCTGCACAAAATAACCCTTATTGAATATAAAAACATAAATATTTTTGGGTGATGCAAGATTGCTCTTACACCCAGGATGCTCCTGCATCAGACACATGGGGTAATTTGAGAAGTGACCCTGTCACGACTCAGGTGTGTAGAGGAAAACCAAGACGGTTAACCTCCTCCTTTGTTAGCCATGATGAATCTTCAACGAGTCATCCTTTCCACTTGACCAGATATTCTTCATATGTCCTGTTCCTTGTGCTTCTGCCAACACGACTATCCAGTATATCTTCAATCTCCTTAGTGTCTGAACTAGTTGCTGGAATACTCTACTATGCTGCTGCGATCTCATCTTCAACACCTTATTCATGATACTCTGTCAGATCTGAAATGTTAAACACTGGCGAAATATTTAGCTCAGTAGGCAATTCTACCTCATATGCGTTTCTTGAATCATGTTTCTTCAATATCCTGCATGGTCCAAACTTCTTCATTTTCAGCTTGTTATATGTACCAACTGGAAACCGCTCCTTCCGCAAATGAACCATGACTTCATCACCAACTTGAAATTCCTTATACCTCCTTTTCTCATCTGCCTTAGCCTTATACTGCGTGTTCATCTCGGTAATATGCTTCCTCACCTCCCCATGGATGTTCTTCAAATGTTCTGCAAAATCCTTAGCCTCAGCACTACTTATTTCTCCTTTATCTATCTTTCTCAACTCAGATGCATTTCTTGGACTACTTCCATATACAATCTGGAATGGTGATTTACCAGTGCTCCTGTTGACAGAATTATTGTATGCAAATTCTGCCTGTGGTAAAATCAAATCCCATCCTGTTGGCTTATCTCCAACCAAACATCTCAGCAAATTTCCCAAACTCCTATTCACCACCTCTGTTTGTCCATCAGTCTGTGGATGATGTGATGAACTGAACTTCAAATCTGTCTTTAACTTCTTCCACAATGTACGCCAGAAATATCCAACAAACTTAGTGTCCCGATCTGAAACTATGGTCTTTGGCAAACCATGAAGTCTCACTACTTCTCTGAAAAACAATTCTGCTACATGAATAGCATCATTAGTCTTCTTGCAGGGAATGAAATGTGCCATCTTTGAAAATCTGTCAACTACTACAAAAATTGAATCATGTCCCCATTGTGTCCTCGGTAAACCAAGAACAAAGTCCATGCTGATATCCTCCCAAGGCTTCTCTGGTATAGGTAATGGTTGATACAATCCTGTATTCTGCTTCACTCCTTTCGCCATCTGACATACTCTGCAACTCTGCACAAACTTCTTCACATCTTGCTGCAATTGTGGCCAATAATAATTCTCACTAACCAAACCAACGGTTTTATCACGACCAAAATGTCCAGCCAATCCTCCACTATGCTTCTCCTTGATGAGATTCTCCCTCATAGAACTTCATGGAATGCACAACTGACTCCCTCTGAATAGCATATCATCTTGGATGATAAAATCCAACCATTTTGTCCTGTCTAGAGTAACAGGTTCTGTACAAGCTTTCCAAGCTTCACCAAAATCAGGATCCTCTGGATACAAATTCTTGAGTTCCTTGAACCCAACCACTTCAATCTGCATTTCTGTCAGCAATAGTTGCCTTCTGCTAAGAGCATCTGCAACCCTATTAGACTTTCCACTCCTGTGTTTCAAAACAAATGTATAACTCTGCAAAAACTCAACCCATTTCAAATGCCTTTGATTCAATTTTCCTTGACTATTCAAATATTGCAAAGCTTGATGATCAGTATACAAAACAAACTCCTTAGGAAGCAGATAATGTCTCCACTTCTTTAATGCCTGAACTATAGCATAAAATTCTTGATCATAAACAGAATATTTCCTCTTGGCATCATTTAACTTCTCACTGAAATAAGCAACAGGTTTACCTTCTTGACTCATAACAGCTCCTATTGCAGTACCACTAGCATCACAATCTACTTGAAACACCTTATTAAAATCTGGAAGTGCTAAAATAGGTTGTTCTGTAACTTTTTGTTTCAATAATTGAAAACTCTTTTCTGCCCCATTAGTCCACTTAAACTCTTTTCTATCCCCTCTCATTGTTTCAGTCAAGGGTCCATAAATACTACTAAAATTTTTGATAAACTTTCTGTAAAAGCTAGCTAGACCATGAAAAGATCTTACCTCAGTAGCACTCTTTGGCGTAGGCCATTCAAGAATAGCCTGTACCTTCTCTGGGTCCATTTTTAGACCTTCTCCTGAAACTACAAATCCCAAATACACTAACTCCTTCTTCACAAAACTGCACTTCTTCAAATTAATCAGCAATTTCTCTTCTCTCAACTTCTCAAATACCATACGAATATGCATCATATGCTCATCCAATGTCTTACTAAAGATCAAAATATCATCTAGGTAAACAATGACAAACTTACCCAGAAATTCTTTCAGAACCTCGTTCATGAGCCGCATGAAAGTGCTCGGTGCATTGGTTAGCCCAAAAGGCATGACTAACCACTCATATAGTCCTTCCTTTGTCTTAAAGGCAGTCTTCCATTCATCTCCTTCTCTGATCTGAATCTGATGATATCCACTCTTCAGATCTATCTTTGAGAAATACACAGCTCCACTCAAACAGTCCATAATATCATCCATTCGTGGCAATGGAAACCTATACTTGATTGTGATCTTGTTTATTGCCCTAGAATCTTTACACATCCTCCATTCTCCATTCTTCTTTGGTGCTAATATAGCTGGTACAGCACAGGGACTCAGACTCTCACAGATCAATCCTTTCTGTAACAACTCATGTACTTGTCTGTTCAACTCCTCACTTTCTGCAGGTGTCATTCTGTGTGCTGCCTTGTTCAGCAAACTCACTCCTGGGATCAAGTCCATCTGATGACTGATCTTCTTGACTGGTGGTAATCCATCAGGCACATTATCGGATACAATCTCCTGAAACTCATTCAACAAATCTGCAACTTCTACAGGAACATCTTCTACTTTCTCTTTACCAGCTTTTGGAATTAAAGAAAAACATACATGCTCATGCCTCATACCATCTAGGAAATTTCTTCCATCAACAAAAGTTATCCTTGCATTACCACATACCTTTTCTTCAGTCTCCTTCAATGGTTTTAGCTTATGCCGCACTCCATCCTTTGTCAGGGAATAGGTATTCGCACGACCATCATGTACAGCACATCTGTCAAACTGCCATGGTCTACCCAACAACATATGACATGCATCCATAGATATGATATCACACAATACCTCATCTTGGTATCTGCCAATCTTGAACTTCACCAGGCATTGTTCATTGACCATGACCTTGTGGTCATCTTGTACCCAGGCAATCCGATATGGATGTGGGTGTTTCTGTCTCTTGAGCTTCAACTTTGTCACCATCTCTTCTGACACCAAATTGTCAGTGCTTCCACTATCAATAATCACATCACAACATTTACCTTCACACTTGCACCTGGTGCGAAACAGGCTCCTTCTTTGCTCGGGTTCATTCTCACCACTCAACAGGACTCTTCTGTTAATCAACATTTCTCCTCTTTCAGCATCTTCAAAATTTGATGATCTGGCATCTTCATCTACATGTGCAACTCTAGCCTAGCCTTCATTTCTCCTGTCTATTCTTCCTTGGTGCTGAGGACATTCAAATGCCCTATGACCTTCTTCTCCACAGTGAAAACATGTTCCACGGAAGCCACCTCTTCCAGATCCTTGTCCTCTTCCTCTTCCTCTCTGATCTCTATTATTCTGATCTTGGAAACGATTGGAATTATTTCCTCGCTGATTTTGACTGCTACTGGCCTCATCCTTCTTTTTCGTATCTTCATTTCGGCCACCATATGATCGTCCACCAGATTGTCCACCGCGACCTCTTCCGTTTTGTCTGCTTTCAAACTTCTTGTTCAGCTTTTCCTCTACTTTTAGGGCAAACTGGTATGCCTCTTCAATACTGTTCATTCGAACTAGATTCAGCTCCTCCTGGATGCTTGGCCTTAACCCATTAAGGTATCGGGCAACTTTCTCCTTATCAGCTTCTGCATGGCTTGTTCTGATGAGAAGTCGATAGAACTCATCTGTATACTCCTAAACAGATCTTCCTGCTTGCTTCAAACTCTGCATTTTCTTCAGTAGGTCAAGCTCATAATCAACAGGAATGAACTGTCGCTTCAATTTATCCACCATCCGATCCCATCTTGTGATTTTATCTTTCCCTCTTCTATTTCGCTCCAACTGAATTTCTTGCCACCAGATCTTCGCATGACCTTTCAATTTGGCCTTCGCAAATTTGACCCTATCAGGATCGTCAACATCTTCGTACTCAAAATATTCCTCACATTCATTGATCCAGTCAATCAATTCTTCTGGGTTAATATTTCCAAAAAATGTAGGAACCTCAATCTTAGGTCTTTTCCCAATCTTGGAAATGGCCCGAAAAAGTCTTTCTTCCTCCTGGTTCACAATTTCGGCTTCTCCTTCTTGATATTATTCTTCGGCTTCATCCTCGCTTTCATCTCTGACATTGAGATTCATTCCTCTACGAATCTCTTCTTGCAATGCTCGCACTTGTCTCTGCAGCTCTCTAACCTCAGGTGTCACAGCACCAACTCTTCCGCCACGTTCTCGTCGTGGAGGCATTTTCGCGATGCGCGCTAAAACCCTAGCCACGGTCCTGGTGCAAATTGCCTCACAGTCGGCGATCTGTTTACACGCTCAAGAACTCCTGCTCTGATACCACATGATGAAGGGTGCTCCCCTCAATACCACAAACACATTACAGATATAGAGAAACAACAACAATATGCAAGAACAGAAAATTGGCTTCTTATTATCTCCACAAATGTGGAATTACAAACTTTTAGAATTACAATATGCAAAGCCACATGGGCATTCCCTTACAATATTCTGTAGGACAAAGCCTCGAACTATTACCCAGATCTACTACCCAGAATTATTCCGAACTGCCTAAGACAATAAAACAGCCTTCCTTATATAGGCAATTTTCCACCGCCTGGGAAGGTTCCAGAATTTTAGCCAATAAGGCCGACCAAACTTAGAATTATTTTATTTTATATTTTATTACATCATAGTCGGCTCAAGATAACCTTTGAAACCCGAACAGAAATTTTGAAGAAAATTATTTTTCGCCATTTCGGGTGGCCCAACTTCCGAAGACCATAAGTCATCACCAGTTGACCCGATCGGCTATTATAACCCCATTTCAGAAACACCATGAAGCGCTCTACAGGCTTGATTGGCGCAAGCACTCATCACCAAATTTTCAACCTCATCCGGGGCCTCTAAAGCCTTCAAAACTGAGTTCAAAGTTTCTGTACCCTGCTGCCAATACCGAAAATCTTCAATATCTTCCAATATACACTTGATCTGGAAATGAAACTTTACTGGTAGACTTATATGACCAAAATGAACCTCCAAGAAAGAAATCGGATCATTCTGAGCACATACAAAAATTACCAAAAATAGTAACTTTCCATAAATAGTAGCTCTGCATAAAATAACCCTTATTGAATATAAAAACATAAATATTTTTGGGTGATGCAAGATTGCTCTTACACCCAGGATGCTCCTGCATCACCTCACATCCTCCCCCTCTAGGCATGAACTTCCTCCTGGAGTTCATAAAAAAGGTATGGGTATTGTGATCTCATCTATGTTGCATCCTCCCATGAAGCTATGACCTCATCATAAGGATCCCACTAGACCCTAACCTGGTCTAGCTCTCTGCCTTGAAGTGCTAGGGTCCGTCGGGCTAAAATGTGAATGGGCTGCAAGGCTAGCTACATTGGTTTACTAAGTTTGTCATTGTGTTGCTTAACTAAAGGGGTCAATGTTTGGGTTTTTCTGAATCTTGGACTTACACACGAGATCAACATCGCCATAAATTTGCTATGGAACAAAGGGAAACCAATTTTCATAAAGGTTAAGGATGTGAGCATTCACAACAAGAAACTCACTAGATAATGAAATCATTTGTTTAACTAGGTACATTGCTTAGGGGGTCTAGAGAATTCAATTAAGTAAACATTTGATCATATAATTAAAATTATAAATGTTACTATATAATTTTTTTTTACATTATCAAAATCTATAAAATTACACTTATTTGTATAACTACTATATGTCCATTTCGAGTTTAGAGATTTAATTGATAAATCCTTTCATGAAAAACCCACTTCCAATGTTTTAATAATAATGTAATATTTAAATGTTAAATTTAATAACTTGGTTAACAAAATTTGGCTTTCCTAATACACTGTACTTAAGGTCATTATAAACCTAAATTAATCATTTAAACTATATATATATATATATATATATATATATATATATATATATATATATATATATATATATATATATATATATATATATATATATATATATATATATATATATATATATATATATATATATAAGGGCTATTATTTCTAAAAAGAATTTATCTAACCAAAAAAAATAAACTTTTAATATTAAATACCTTTATCTAGATTACCAAAAAATATACAATAAGGTGAATATATTATATTTAAACTATATAAAATAACTTATCTACTTTAATCTCAAATAAAATAATAATAAATCAAAATAAAGTAAATTAAAAAAAACATTATTTAAAATTAGTTTAAACAAACTTAACAAAAAACATTTTTTTAAAAAAATATATTTAAAGTCTGTTTTGTGACTAGCGGGGCCCGCGCTAGTGTGTGCAAGGGAGTACCCTGCCATGACAATGGTACCCACCCCTATCACGTCACTGTCGTGGCAAGAGTACCACCTATCACGGTAGGCTCACCACCTGCCTTGGCAGGCTCTCTGTGGGGCAGGCCGGGGGGGTGTGGGGACCACCCAGCCCCTCCCAAAAAGTTGAGTTTTTTTTTATAATTTATTTCTTTTTTGATTTTGAATTTTTGCTTATTTATTTATTTAGTTTTTAAACGAATTTTGAATCTCTAACTAAGTAGGGTTTTTTTTCTCCTTTTTTTAAAAAGCACCTTTTTGGGCTTCTTGGGTGGCAACCCAGGTGGCTCCCGCCCAAGTTGCCTTGATTGGAGTTGATATATATATATATATATAATTTGTTTATTTTTTCTCTCTTTCCAGGTGGATGAGAAAATAATATATTAAATTTACTGTGGTTTTGGAAAATGTATGGGATTTTTTCCCATACATTTTCCAAAGACCTATAGGTCTCAATTTTCTTATAGTTTTGCGTGTTCACATAGCTTCGTTTTTCTCATTATTCTCATTTAGTTGTTTCTCCATTTGATTTTTGTTTTGCCTATCATTGTTCCACATGTTTGATTGATTTAAGGCTAAAGTCTTTACATTTTATTTTGATAGGAAAGCACACATAGAAGGTGATTATCCAAATCTTATAAGGTCAAATAAATACCTAAAACAAGGTGCTTCTATATATTGAATTTATTAAATTGTCTAAACATCTCATTTCTTTAATGTTTCAACTTGAATATCAATCACAATGCTATTAAGAAAATGCTTCAAGAAATCTAGGAACTGACTACCTCCAACAATGAAATAGAGATGTGATTTTATTTTGTTTCCTAGCATAGATTTCAACATGAAACATTTACATTTATTCTTGAGCAACATACAATATTTCCACGAAAATAAAGCTATTCCAAAATAAAACAAGGCATTACTTCCATAATTTAGATACATCAACTACTTTGTTACAACTAAAAGACTTGGAGTGTTAACTCCATTACATGATAACATCATCACAATACATTCTTGCTTCAAATGACACCAAATGAAGGTTTCTCCAAGAGCTTTAGTCACAAGAACATGACTTCATAACCTGCAATTAAAGGGGAAAACCATAGAGAGCTCACCTCCCATCCAAGGTCACAAGGAGACCACCCTCAAGCTTGGAGAATCAAGGACAAATGGATACGTACAAACACAATGCTCACAAAACACACATATGAACTAAACTACATTAAACTCCCAACCATGGCTTCACAAATAGATTTCTATAATCCATTGAACTAGGGTGAAGGTGGGCTTTTCCAAAGAGGATAATGCCATTAAAAAATACATTTTCATCAAGAATTTTCCATGCCTTCCCAAGGCCACATGATCACAACTTCCATACACAAATATTTAACCATTATCATCTCCAAATGCAAGGGTTTCATCATGGTTGCATGGAGCCCATACTCCATGAAAATTTCCCTCTTCTCCAAGAGAAGAAACTCTCACTACAATGGAGAGACCAACTAACCCCTTAACCCAAGGCTACTAATTCCCTTCCCAAGGGTGAGTGATGCCTTAAAATCCCACAAACAACATACCCAAAACCAAAAGAACAAAGAATGATTCAAAATGCAAATACATCCCAACCCGACACAACAATAACAAGATTCACAATAAACATTCCATGCAATATTTTAGATATACATTCTATACTATAAAACATCAAAAACACAATGCAATAAGCATTCCTTCTTAGCAAGAATCACCAACCTTGGCCCAAAGAAAATGCCAAGAAGAAGTTGAGAAAAACCTTTATCATTTTCCCTTGTCTTTTCCTTTCTCCAACCCTAAGTGTCTCTAAAATTAGAGAGTGTGTGAACACCCACTAAGTCTCTCCAAGCCCTCTAAAAAATTCCCAAAATCCTACTCATGAACTAGCAATTAATGAGACATGACTTCTAGTCCTTGGCCTTACCTCTTGTCCCCCCTCTTAATGTTGAGTTTATCAAGGAGTGTGGAACAAGTCAAATGTATGTGGCCATCTCCATTTTCGTCACTCTTGAAGAGTAGCCTTTTTAGAGGGCCATAATGGTGATCTAGACCTTCCCATAGGCAAAATCTAGCCCCTAACTCAAGGTATCCACATAGGGTTATCTAATTTTTGCCAAAAATGCACTCTAGGGTCACTTTTAACCCCTCTAAAGTACCTCTAAAGTTCAAATCCGAATTCCAACTTAATGTGATCCCTACAAGACATCTACATGCAAGTGGGATTAATATAATAGCCTATTAGGTTAGATGATTCTTGCCAAACCCTAAATTGACATGTCACTATCCACATGGACATTACAAGTGTCAAGTGACACCATAAAATACACATCACATTCACAAATGACATGTCCAATTAACAACATGAATTTAATCTATTAGCATACATACAAATTACATCTACAAATAGAAATCAAACTACAACGAGGTTTCAATCTCTTCATTAGATTAAAGATTGGCTTACTCAATTGCACATATGTTTAGCCCTAATTCTCTGAATAATTCTATGGTTCTCTTTCTTGCACACACACACACACACACACGCACACACACACGCACACACACAATTCAATGTTACATAATTGGAGACAAAATTCAATATGAAGAACTCAATTTCCAATTTCAATTTCCATTAAAGAAATCCTCAAACATAGTACCTTCATAATTTAATATTATGACATATTATCCATGGTATTTCCTAACTTTAAAGAGTAATTCATGAAATAATCAAATCTAATCATGATTACGTCTTTCTCATCAAATCACATATATAAGCATGTATAACTACAATCAACAATATGTTCTAGATTCTAATCCACATCAAAATAAAATCCACATAATATAATCATCATCATAAAACATAATATCATGAGTCTCTATCAAGATGATCAAAAAATGTATCAAAGTATCAAATCATAAAGTATCAAAATGCGAATGTATCAATAGTTCTATGATGGGTCGGTGTGAGGCCTCAAAGAGATCTCATATATTAATTACCATTAAGAGATTCAAACATGTCAGGCTGTAAGGCCTTCTTGATTACACCCAAATACAATCAGAATTCAAGTACAAATAGTCCTCAAACATCGAGGATTCAACTTCTAGATTCTATTTTCTATTCCAAAACTAACTTGCTAACCCCCCTTAAGAACTACAACATATTGGTTATGTGCAGGATCATTGTATGTCAAACTAGGCCCTTAAGTGGCAATGAAAATTCACAAAATCAATTTTAGGCAAGTTGACATTAAAAACTGAACAATTTATAAATATTATATAAAAAATATGTAAGAAAAGAATCTATAGAAAATTGAATTTAGTTTCTAAGATACTAGGTCTTTTCTTAAAAACAATTATTCTATATGTTCAAAATTTCAAATTTTAATGTAGTAGCACAAAAATTTCAGGAAAAAAATAAGAAGTAGGTGTATCTCTGACCACCTTAAACACAATTAAATGATAATTGTTTTTTCAAGATTCTAGATATAAGTAGTAGACTCATGTTTGGATGTGACACATATTTTTTTATAATTTTTTTCCAAGTAAATAATTAATTATGATTTTTATTCTACAAATTTTCCAGAATACAAAAACTCTCTTGTGTGACCATGTTAAGGGTATGTGCAGGATCATGGTATGCCAAACTAGGTCCTTAAGTGGCAATGAAAATTTCAAAAATCATGATTGGGAAAGTTGAAGTAAAAATTTAAACGAGTTATCAATCTGATATAAAAAATATGTAAGAAGAAAATCTGTAGAAAATCGAATGTAGTCTCTAAGATACTAGCCCTTTCTTGAAAATAAATTATTCTATATGGTTAAAACTTCAAATTTCAATGCAATAGTTAAAAAAAATCAGGAAAAAGATAAGAAGTAGGTGTATGTCTGACCACCTTAAACATAATCAAAAGATAATATTTTTTTACAATATTCTAGATATAAGTGGTAGAATCATGTTTGAATGTGGTGCATATTTTTTTTGTAATTTTTTTCTAGGTAAATAATTAATTATGTTTTTAATAGTATAACTTTTTGAGAATATAAAAAATATCGTGTCTAACCACCTTAACTTGGTCTAAACTTCATCAAAATAAAAAATTCTTGATTTTTTCTTGTCTTAGGAGAAGAATAGAATGTGACACATATTTTAGATTTCAAAAATGTTATACCATTTGAATGTTATAGCTATTTTCCAGTCAGTCTTGTTAGTGCCTACAAAAAATTTCATGGCTGTAGCAATTTCCCCCTGGTCTCTGCAATTATTTTGGTATCTGCCTTAAACCCTAAGCTTAGAAAATTCAAAAATATAGCCATTGGTGTGAAAAAGCCCTATTTTGTCTTAGGCCTTCTTCTAATTCATGTTACCTTTTTGAATCACTTAAAATCCCTTTAGCACATGTGCTTTAATATTTTGTCACCCTGCGGGGTCATGCCTTTGATTTTTCCTAAGTCCCAGCGCTAATATTTTCCTAAGTCTCAGCAATTAATATTTTCTAATGTTTTGACTTAATCTTTCCTGAGCTCGGCTCTGACACCATCTCAATCAATGGTGGGCATAAGTTGTCATAAGATTTTTCAGAGGCTTGCGAACTTACGCCGACCATTGATTCCTTTCCATGACCTAACGCTTCAAACAGGTGGGTCCATTGCCACATAAGCACAAGTGGTGACATTTTATTGGCTAAAGGAAAAGATGATATGGCAGGGTTGTCAGAGGGACCCAAGCGTGAAAGGAAAAGTTGCATGTTCACTCATGGGATATTGCAACGTGGTAGTTTGTGATTTGACGAAGTGACTGACACAGCAGGGTGGGGTCAAGGTTTTAGTGACATTGGCGAAGATTCCAAATCTACTATGGGCGTATGATCTCAAATAATCTTTTGAGCCCTTGAGATTATGTGCCATCCATCTGATTCTCCATGTGTGCAAGATGAAGTTAGTGGTCCACTGAGAGGTGTTACATTTGGAGCCTTCTCATTGGTTGTGTCAGTGGGACCGTTTGGCAGATGTTTTTGAGTTGTTCTGTCCTGATTGGTCCACCTAGTTATGACTTGGCAGTTGTCAGTGGGACCTAGTATCTAGTGTGTCTCAAAGGGTTCTGACATCTGCAGAGGATCAATAGCTAGTGCATGATCTCATGGGTTATGTCAGAGCCATGAGATCTTACACCCGTCATCTGATTTCAAAGGCTTGTATGCAGTGGGTCATTTGTCAGAGGTGACTGGGCAGGTATAGTGAATGATATGTTGACATGTGGCATCTCTCTAGGTGGGCCTAGTGTTATCAAAAGGTCTAACAATTTAGATAAAAGGTTAGCGACCCGACAAATTTCAAAGGGTTTCGCTCATTCGCAAAGAAAAATGGCAGTCTTCCAAATCATTTTGCAATTCAGTGAAGGAAGGTTGTGTAATCGCTAAACTAAGTGGCAGAAAGATAAAGTATTTTGCGACTTGGAGGTGGTCTTTAGTCACCAAATCGCTAAGTGTGACTGGGGTCTTTTAAAAGATAAATCATAAAGACTGCGAAAAGGGCAAGATCCGATGGTCACAATATAAATTTGATCCAAATTTAAATGAGGACCGCCGATTTGCTACTGGCGCTTTGAAACTAGCCATTGTATTTCAAATTCAAATTTGTAAAGGGGTTTCCTGTGACTAGAAGGACTAAAATTCAATGTTTAAGTGGTTGGAGTTGGTGGAAATGATTTTCAAATTGTTGCAGTGTGGTCCAGGGTGTTCCATGATCATTTGCAGGGGTCTATACTATGTTCTTTGTGCTCGAGACGTGTTGCAGGTGGCCGAACATGTTGACAAATTTGGTATTCTCATGGTTCTCAGTACCTTCTCAGTGAAATTGTCGTGATTGAGGATCACCCTGGGATCTATTTTCTCCTAGTTGCCTAGGTTTCTTCCCCTGTATTAAATTTTTTATTGTTTTTAGTTGGTTGGGTGGTTGAAACCCTAACCCTAGTCATCTGAAACTTGTTGCATCCTATTTTGGGGATTCCAAGATGACTAGTGGTGGTATATATTAAAGAAGGTAGTATTTTGTAAGGGTTGTTGATGGTATTATATAGAACAAGGAGAGCTTGGATTTAGGGTTTTGTTTCTCTTTGCATTTTGTTGGCTTGGTAATGTATTGATTCTGAAAGTTAATGAGAATACACTTGAATTCCTGTCTCAAACTTTTGATTGTCTTCTTGTTCTGATTGTGGATTCATATATGTTAAGGTCACAAAGTGGATTAACATATGGTAAATAAAGAGTATTGTGAGATCAGCTTGGAGTTCCTAAAAAAGTCAAGATTAAAGCCTTTAGGGTGATTTTAGTGAGTTCATTGTTAGATTAGAATTTGATGATCATGTTTGGGAGCGAGGGGAGTAATAGGAAAAGCACTTATTCTAAGTTCAGGTGTGTTTGAGTTAAGGTTTTATGTTGATATATGTTATCAAGTGACTCTTTTCCCTGAGTTAAGGCACTGATCTATTCTTTGGAAGTAGTCCATCATCATCAATCACACACACATATAAATGATAATTTTTTTAATTAATTAGTAAGGGGTATAATTGTCTATTAGTTAGTGATTCCTTTCAAGACGTGAATCAAGGGTACACCCGCCTGAGCATCTTGGCTCAAAGTGTAGGAGGATCTCTTTGATCCCTATTAATTGGCCTTTTTACTTGTAGACTTTGGAGAGGTGATACAATCAGTGACACTAAATTTTTAATCATAGTGTAAACCTGCAAGTTGAAACCAAAAGGAGAACCAACAAAATGGCGACTCTACTAGGGAGAGTCTAGAGATAAAAGTTTGCAAAGTGCACTCTTGTTTTCCTGTTGTATTTAATTAAATATTTCCCACTTTGGTGGGTGGTGACTCAAAAGGATTAAAACCAGTGTTATAGACTACAAATCATGGACAAAAGGAGGAATACTAGGTCCTTTGTCAGAAAAAATCGAGAGGTCACTCTGGAACAATTGCCTAGACAGGACAAGAATAGTTGGATCAGGAGGAATGGTGAGTCTACTAGTGCTCCCATAAGAGAACAAAGAAATATGAGAAGTAGAGGACCACATGTTTCCTCAAGTGAGGAAGGTTCACAAGACAAAGTTTCTAGATTAGATGGTGGTCACTCTGAAGATAAATTTTATGATACCCCAGAGGTTGTATTTCAAGACAAGGGTTCATTGCCTATAGGTTAGGATGAACAAGCCAGAGAGATGGGTTTTGAGATTGATTTAGATCTTGATGAGGATAATTTCAGAAGGGAACCCATGAGACCATGACAATTGCATTTTTCACATCAACATCCTACTGATGTGGAAGTGTCATCAAGTTCTGATGACATTATGGTAGATCCACATGACCTAAATGCACTTAGGTTGTAGTTGGTAGAGTAGGATGCCATATACAAAAGGTTACAAGAGGAGAGAGAGGCTAAAAAAGTAAATGCTCTAATGGAGAGGCAGTCTCTTTTAAGAAAAATTAATGAAATGAAGGAGAGAAACAAGATGCTTGCTTCTTCTCCTAGGGTGTTGTAGCATGATGTTTTTGGTGATCTTGAAGCTCTAAGAAGTGAGCAAGAACACTTGTTGCAAGACCATGAGTTTGATGAAGAAGGCCCTATGATCAGACAAGTGCAAAGTTATGCTCCTTTGCCTAAGGCTAAGAATGGACATGAGATCACTAAGCCTACTATAGTTATTAATGAAAAGGGAAAGTAGAAGATGGCAGGTGTCCAAATAAGCAAACTAGTGACAATACCAGGGATCCCACCACCTAAGTCAAATAGGGAGACATAGATAAAAAGAAAAAGAAAAGAGGATGAAGCTCTAG
Organism: Chamaecyparis obtusa; assembly: GCA_027943335.1. Taxonomy (NCBI): domain Eukaryota; kingdom Viridiplantae; phylum Streptophyta; class Pinopsida; order Cupressales; family Cupressaceae; genus Chamaecyparis; species Chamaecyparis obtusa. The sequence continues at coordinate 21,075 of BSBK01010698.1, forward strand.
CTCAAGAATTGGAAAGAGATAAAGTTGATGTTGCTATTGTAGAGAAAAGAAGAAAGATCTAGTTCTTGAAGGCTTCATCAGCTAATGTTCATGGCCCTTTTGCTACTAAACTAGGTATGCCATCTATGAACACTACTGTTCCACTTAGCAATGCTACTACTAGTAATCTAATTCCTAATGCATCTACCAAATTATTTGTTGATCCTAATAGATAGTCAAATGTGCAAGTGGGTGAGAATGTAGATAAAAATAATAATTCTAGTGGGAACACTAGTTTAGGATTTCAAAGAAGACCTATGCAACTAGAAGGCTATAGGCAAATTAGTTTTGATGGGATTCCTAGCTACCCAAATATTTTTCCAAATGATATAAGATATAAGGTACCTAAGTTTGCTAGTAATAATGCTATTAGTTGTGAGGAGCATCTTAGGTTATTTTTTGATATGCTTAATGATTATGAGGTAGAGCATGAGGATGTAGTCATGAAATTATTTATTCAATCTTTGGTGGAGGATGCTAGAGATTGGTTTAAGAGACTTCCTGATAAAAGTAATGATACTTGCGATTCTTTTGAGACATGTTTTAAAGAGCAGTATGGTGACAGGCCTAATGCTAGTTTCATCTTGAATGAATTCAATACCATAAGGAAAAATCAGAATGAGTCTGCAGCTGAGTTCAACATGAGATTTCAGAAGGGCATGCATAAGTGGTTTCAAGTTATGTGGTTAGATGACAATGTTTGTCTAACTACATACTTCAATGCATTTGATGGAAAGATGGGATACTTGTTGAGGGACAAAAAACCAAGAACCCTTAGAGATACTTTTAGGATTGCTGTCAATATTGAGAACAATATGAAAATATCAGGGAAGTTGGGTGGGAAGAGAGATGACCCTAAGTTGTTTGGGGACAAGAAATACAAAAAAGAAAATGATAGGAATGTTCAAACTAGGAGGCAAGAAGAAGATAAATTGGATAAGGTGCTTAATGCATTGAAGGATTTGAAGTCTCCTACAAATAGGAACATCAGTGCTCCTATTAATGAGAGGCCTCAGTTCAACAACAATTTCAATAAGTAGAATAGATTGCAAAACTACCCCTACAACACCCAATGGAAGGATGGCAAGCCTGTTGTCCCTGCTGCAGGAGGAAACAATGATAGAGGTGTCCCTAACCCTCTACAAAAAGCTTCAATAAATGTCATGGAGGACATACCTTGGTGTGTTGCATGCCAGGTCCCTCATTCTGTAGAGCATTGTGTGGTTGCACATTCTATGGCTGCAAATCAAGATTGTGGCAATGAGGAGATAGATCAAGAAGAAGATCAAGATGATGTTGGATGCAACATGGCTACTTCATATCTAGGATATGAAGATGATTCTAATTTTGATGAAGAAGTAGATGTAAATGTGAAGAGACACAATTAGGCTCTTTTTCATCAAGAGGTTTTTTCTGATAGTGAAGACATTGATAAGAAGACATGTAACATGAACTCTTCTTCTGAGCCAGTAAATTTAAGAAGACCTTCTAGAGAAGAGATGGATAGGATTACTACAAAAATGATTTCCCAAGTGCAAACTAGAGGCATGGTGGCAAGGGATACAAATGGAAAAGCTGCAGGAATGTTTATAAAGAGTACCAACTCCAGAGAGCCTAGTGAGAACAAATCAAAAGGTGATCACATGGTGAAATTCAAGAATGTAAAAGGTAAGAATTGTGAGCCTAAGGGAGTTGGAGTTGAAAGATTTTCTAGTGAGATTGAGAAGCCAGTTAACACAATGGTTAAGATTGAAAAAATGAGGGTGGTCAATACACCTAATGTATCAAACAAACAAAGAGGTATTAAAGCAGTGTAGATTCAGATTCCTCCCTCTGCTCCTATTGATATGTTATCTATATTTTCCCAAATTATAGTTAAGGTTCCATTGTCAGAATTGTTGAGGATCCCTGAACACAAAGATAAAGCTATTGTATGGGTAGATAATGTTCATAACAATGATGTTTCATGCAATGGATCTCAGGATAAAGCTTTGAAAGGAGTTACTACTCAGGGAATTGTATCTCAAATTCCTCCTATATATTTGGACAGTTCTGTCAATGCTAGCCTTGAAAACATTGATCCATTCTTTCTAAGTGTCCTTGTGAATGGAATGAAACTAAAAAATTGTATGATTGATAGTGGTGCCTCTAATATTGTCATGCCTTTTAAGATTAAGGAAAAGTTGGGCCTTAAAGTTGATACAGTTCAAGGAAGATGTTGTGCAATGGATCAAAGGGAGGTACTAGTCATTGGAACTATCAATGCAATGCCATATAGGCTGGCAGAATATCCAGAGAAAGAGTTGACAATGAGTGTTTTGGTGGTGGACATCCCTCCTCATTATGGGATGCTACTATCTAGAAGGTGGAGTGCTGCCATGGGTGGAAGTTTACAGTGTGATCTATCCTATGCCACTTTTAAGATTGATGATCAATTTGTCAAGATTGAGTGAGAACCAAGAGTATGCCACATGATTGAGAGAAGTGTTGATAATGAAACTACATGTTTTGTAGATACTGATATTAATGCTTTTAGGGAAGAGATCCCTATACTTGAGGAGGAACCTATTTTGTCACCTATCTCTATTGAGGTAAGTGTTAATTATGTGAAGGGCGATTTGTGGGTAATGTACTTTGATGGTGCAAATTGCAAGGATGGAGCAGGAGCAGGTATTTTACTTATTTCTCCTAATGGAAACACCTACAAAAAAAATTTCACATTGAATTTCTTTTGTACCAACAATATAGCAGAATATGAGGCATTGTTGTTAGGACTAAGGTTGGCACAAAAACATGGTATTAAGTGCTTAAGTGTTGTTGGTGATTCTAAGTTGGTGGTGTCCCAAGTCAGGTCAGTGTATCCTTCCAAGAATAAAAGGCTAAAACAATATAGGAATGCAGTTTGGGATTTGATTGAACATTTTGATGCCTTCAATATTGAGAGGAAGGATAGGACTAATAATAAGATGACTGACTTGTTAGCTAATATAACAATCAATCCCAGTGATATTACATTTACTGGTATCTCTAAAGTTGAAATTCAAGCTAGGCCTAGTATACCAGACAATATTGAAAATTGGTAGGTTTTTGATGATGATAATCTTATCTTGAAGTTTGTGAAGATCAGTATCATGGTTAGGAATTTGATTGTTCAGCCTTGGTTGAGTCAGTAGAAGGAAAAGAGGTTGTCTTTGGCAATGAAGTTATTCAACTTAAAACTAACAAGGTGGCCAAGGGGCGTGTTGTCTTGGAAACTATCTTTGATAACCAGGATAGAGTTCAAAGGAATATCAAAAGAGAAGATCATGCTGATCTAGAGGAGATAAATCTTGGAACACATGAGGCACCGAAGAGGGTATGCATTGGTAGGGACATGTCTCACAATGTAAAAAAATCTTTGATTGAGTTATGGAGAAAATTCAGGCATGTTTTTGCATGGTCATATGATGACCTAAAGGTTTATAGAGAAGACTTGTTTCAGCATATCATTCCTTTGAGGGGAGATGCTAAACCTTTCTGAAAAAAACAAAGGCCTATTAATCCAACTTTGGCACCTAAGATGCAAGAAGAATTGATGAAGTAAAGAGATGCTGGCATTATCAAGCCTATAAGGCATTCTTCTTGGTTTCAAATCTTGTCCCTGTTAGAAAGAAAAATGGTGACATCAGACTTTGTGTGGACTTCAGGAATTTGAACATCAGCTCATTAAAGGATAACCATTGTCTACCCAATATGGAAGCCATGTTGCAGAGAGTGACCAGATCAGAATTGATGTCTATGATGGATGGTTTCTCTAGTTATAATCAGGTAATTGTCAAAGAATCAGAAGAGTTTAAGACAACCTTTACAACACCTTAGGGGACATATCTTTATGTGAGAATGCCTTTTGGTCTCACAAATGCTGGTGCAACTTTTCAGAGAGCAATGGATGTTGCCTTTTTAGATTTTATTGATGATTTCCTTGTTGTTTATCAAGATGATTTAACTACCTATTCCTAGAATGAAGAAGACCATTGTACTCATTTAGAGAAAATATTTTAAGGGCTTTGGAATATGGTATTTCATTAAACCCAAGGAAATGTGCATTTGGTGTCACTGAGGGTAAGTTGCTTGGCCACTTAGTGGGGAAGCAAGGAGTTAGGATTGATCCTGAGAGGGTTGTAGCTATTGATAAAATTTAGAGACCAAAGAATGTTAAAGGGATTCAGTCCTTCTTTGGTCAGGTCAATTTCTTAAGGAGGTTTGTAACAAACTTTGCTGAGGTCACTAGACTTATTTCTAAGATATTGAAGAAGGGATTTGCAATCAGTTGGGAGGGTGAGCCTGATGAGGCTTTCAAAAATATCAAGTAGGCTATCAAAGATGCACCAGTGCTTAAGGCACCTGATTATAATGTCCCAATGCACATCTTTTCCTTTGCATCTTTTCACACTATTGCTGTAGTGTTGTTGCAGAAAAATAAGGAAGGTTATGAGCAGCCTATTGCATTCTTCAGTAAATCTTTGTAGACTGCTGAATTGAAATATGATATCAATGAAAAAAAAGCTTATGCACTTGTGAAGGTAGTCAAGGCTTTTAGGTGTTACTTGATGGGGGCAGTTGTGATTGCTTTTGTGCCAAGTGCAGCTGTGAAGGATATCTTTTCATAGCAAGAGGTGTTTGGAAGAAGATGTAGATGGATCAATAGGATCCAAGAATTCAATGTTGATGTCCAGATTACCAAGTTGGTTAGAGGACAGGGATTGGGAAAACTGATGGCTCAATCCAATCTTGATGCAAATCAGATAAATCATTTTGAAATTGATTATACATGTGATATGGATGATTTTTTTTGGTATCAAGATATTATCTATTATCTAAGAAACATGAAGTGTCCAGATGAGATGGACAACAATAAGAATAGGGCATTGAAATTACAGGCCATCAAGTATGTAATTGTGAAATGTAAATTGTATAGAAAGAATTTAGATTGCATACTTTTGAAATGTGTTGATGAGGATCAGGCTAACAAGTTGTTAAAAGAAATGCATGAGGGAGTTTATGGTGGGCATTATATGGGTAAAACAACTGCTCATAAAATCTTGAGAGTAGGATTCTAGTGGCCCACAATCTTCAAGGATGCAAAACAGTTGGTAAGGAGGTGTGATGCTTGTCAAAGGTTCTCTGATAAGCTTAAATTTTTAGGTAATGTGCCCTTAAGGCCAGTAGAGGTACAGGCTCCTTTCCAACAATGGGGAATTGATTTCATAGGGGAGATACCAAACAAGTCAAGTGGAGGACACACATGGATCTTAGTTGCCACTGATTACTTTACAAAGTGGGTAGAGGCTATACCTATAAGGAATGCAACCAGTAAGGTGGTAACTGATTTCTTGTTGAACAATATTGTTACAAGGTTTGGTTTCCCTAAGAGAATAGTAAGTGATAATGCCATGTGCTTCAGGTTTGCTGAATATGACTTTTGCAAAGGTTTAGGAATTCAAATTTCTTATTCCTCACCTTATCATCCACAAGGAAATGGTTAGGCAGAATCTACTAATAAGAGTTTGATTAAGATCCTCAGGAGGATCCTTGAAAAGAATAAGGAGGCATGGAATTCAAAACTGCCATTAGCTATATGGGCTGATAGGGTAACTATGAAGAAGGCAATTGGTTGTGCATCATTTGACTTAGTATATGGAATACATGAAAGAATGCCTCAGAATAATTTATTGGAAATGTACAAGTTTGTTTAGTTATATGATGATGATATAGATGATGAGATGCAATTAGGAATTGAGGATCTCATCAGGTTGGATGAAACTAGAAGAGAGTCAGTTGCAAGAAATGCCAAATTGTAGTTGCAGGTTAAGAATTTGTATGAAAAGAAGACTGTTGAAAGAAGGTTTGGGCCTAGTGATTTAGTATTAATTTGGAATGTCAGACTGGAGGATAAGGGAAAACATGGAAAGTTTGATCCCATCTCGCTAGGGCCATATCAAATTCATGAAAAATGGGTCCAGGATTCATACATTGTCAAGGAACTGAATGGTAATGTTGAAGAATTGCCTGTTCATGGACAATTCTTGAAAAAATACTTCTTTTGAAGTATTTTGTCTTCCATGAGTAGTAGTTAGGTTGTGTATATATCTATAGCCTTGTAAATTTTGTAATTTTGTCTGGTCCCTAGTCCTGTTTTGTTTAAGTGGCATGTTCTGCCTTGCTTGTTCCCTGTTGTCTACAGGTTTTTGCCCATGGGTGGTCTACTTTAACTAGTGATTCTAGATTCTTACTATGCCTACAAGAGCCACACATCTCCAGATAGAGCCATTGTTAGTGCCTGCAAAAAATTTCATGGCTGTAGCAATTTCCCTCTGGTCTCTGCAATTATTTTGGTATCTGCCTTAAACCCTAAGCTTAGAAAATTCAAAAATATAGTCATTGGTGTGAAAAATCCCTATTTTGTCTTAGGCCTTGTTCTAATTTCATGTTACCTTTTTTAATCACTTAAAAACCCTTTAGCACATGTGCTTTAATATTTTGTCACCCCGTGGGGTCATGCCTTTGATTTTTCCTAAGTCTCTAACCCTCGACGGCCTTTAATTTTCCTAAGTCCCAGTGCTAATATTTTCCTAAGTCTCAGCAATTAATATTTCCTAATGTTTCAACTTAATCTTTCCTAGGCTCGGCTCTGACACCATCTCAATCAACGGTGGGCATAATTTCTCATAATATTTGTCAGAGGCTTGCGAACTTACGCCAGCCGTTGATTGCTTTCCATGATGTAACACTTCAAATAGGCAGGTCCACTACCACATCAGCACAAGTGGTGACATTTTATTGGCCAAAGGAAAAGATGATATGGCAGGGTTGTTAGAGGGACCCAAGTGTGAAAGGAAAAGTTGCATGTCCACTTGTCAGATATTGCAATGTGGTAGTTTGTGATTCAATGAAGTGACTGACACAGTAGGGTGGGGTCAAGGTTTCGGTGATGCTGGTGAAGATTCCAGATCTATAGCGGGTGCATGATCTCAAAGAATCTTTTGAACCCTTGAGATTATGTGCTAGTTGTCTAATTCTCCATGTGTGCAGGATGAAGTTAGTGGGTCTGTTGACAGGTGTTACATTTAGAGCCTTCTCATTGGTTGTGTCAGTGGGACCGTTTGCCAGATGTTTTCAAGTTGTTCTTTCCTAATTGGTCCACCTGGTTATGACTTGGTAGTTGTTAGTGGGACCTGGTATCTAGCATGTCTCAGAGGGTTCTGACATCTATAGAGGATCAATGGCTGGCGCATGATCTCATGGGTTGTGTCAGAGCCATGAGATCTTGCGCTCACCATCCAATTTCAAAGGCTTGTATGCGGTGGGTCCTTTGTCAGAGGTGACCGGGTAGGTATAGTGAATGATATGTTGACATGTGGCATCTCTCTAGGTGGGCCTAGGGTTATCAAAAGGTGTAATAGTTTGGATAAAAGGTCTAACAGTTCAGATAAAAGGTTAGCGGCCTGACAAATTTCAAAGGGTTTCACTCATCTCGCAAAGAAAAATGGTGGTGTTCCAAATCATTTGGTGATTTAGCAAAGGAAGGTCGCGTAATTGCTAAACTAAGTGGCCAAAAGATAAAGTATTTTGCGACTTGGAGGTGGTCTTTAGTCACCAAATCACTAAGTGTGACTGAGGTCTTTTAAAAGATAAATCATAAAGCTCGCAAAAAGGGAAAGATTCGATGGTCACGATATAAATTTGATCTAGATTTAAATGAGGACCGCCAATTCGCTGCTCGCGCTTTGAAACTAACTGTTGTATTTCAAATTCAAATTTGTAAAGGGGTTTCCTACAACTAGAAGGACAAAAATTCAATGTTTAAGTGGTAGGAGTTGGTGAAAATGATTTTCAAATTGTTGCAATGTTGTCTAGGGTATTCCATGATCATTTGCAGGGGTTTGTACTGTGTTCTTTGTGCTTGAGGCATGTTGCAGGTGGCCGAACAAGTTGACAAATTTGGCATTTTCATGGTTCTCAGTACCTTCTCAATGAAATTGTCATGATTGAGGATCACCCCGGGATTTGTTTTCTCCTGGTTGCCTGGGTTTCTTCCCCTGTATTAAATTTTTGACTATTTCTAGTTGGTTGGGTGGTTGAAACCCTAACCCTAGTCATCTGAAGCTTGTTGCATCCTATTTTGGGGATTCCAAGATGACTAGTGGTGGTATATATTGAAGAAGGTAGTATTTTGTAAGGGTTGTTGATGGTATTATACTGAACAAGGAGAGCTTGGATTAAGGGTTTTTTTTCTCTTTGCATTTTGTTCGCTTGGTAATGTATTGATTCTGAAAGTTAATGAGAATACACTTGAATTCCTATCTCAAACTTTTGATTGTCTTCTTGTTTTGATTGTGGATTCATATATGTTAAGGTCACAAAGTGGATTAGCATATGGTAAACAAAGAGTATTGTGAGATCAGCTTGGAGTTCCTAACAAAGTTAGGATTAAAGCCTTTAGGGTGATTTCAGTGAGTTCATTATTAGATTGGAATTTGATGATCATGTTTGGGAGCAAGGGGAGTAACAAGAAAAGAACTTATTCTGAGTTCAGGTGTGTTTGAGTTAAGGTTTTAGGTTGATATATGTTATCAAGTGACTCTTTTCCCTGGGTTAAGGTAGTGATCTATTCTTTGGAAGCATTCCATCATCATCAATCACACACACATATAAATGATAAAATTTTTAATCAATTAGTAAGGGGTATAATTGTCTATTAGTTAGTGATTCCTTTCAAGAAGTGAATCAAGGGTACACCCGCCTGAGCATCTTAGCTCAAAGTGTAGGAGGATCTCTTTGATCCTTGTTAATTGGCCCTTTTACTTGAAGACTTTGGAGTGTTGATAGAGTCAGTGACACTAAATTGTCAATCATAGTGTAAACCTACAAGTTGAAACCAAAAGGAGAACCAACAAGTTTATCAATAGTATAAAAATTTTAGGAAAAAGATAAGAAGTAGGTGTATGTCTAACCACCTTAAACACAATCAAATGATAACAATTTTTTACAAGATTCTAGATATAAGTACTAGACTCATGTTCGGATGTGACACATATTTTTTATAATTTTATTTCTAAATAAATAATTTATTATGATTTTTCTGCTACAAATTTTTGAGAATATAAAAGCTCCTGTATCTGACCACCTTAACTTAGTCTAAACTTCATCAAATTGAAAAAAGAAAATTTATTCTCATAGTAGGCAAAGCATAGAATGTGATGTGTGTTTCATATTTCAAAAATTTTATACTATTTGAAAGTTATAGGTGTTTTTCAATCAGGACTTCTTTTTCACATTGCCACTTTTTGGCATACCATGATCCTAAACATACCCTTAACTTAGTCTAAAATTTATCAAATTGAAATAGTAGGCAAAGCATAGAATGTGACACATGTTTTGGATTTAAAAAATATTATACAGTTTGAAAGTTATAGCTATTTTTCAATAAGTCTATCAATCAGGACTAGAAAGACAACAGGTAGGTGTATGTTTGACCTTACTAAACAAAATCAAATGATAATATTTTTTTATAAGATGCTAGATAAAATTAGTAGACTCATGTCCAGATGTGATGTATATTATTTTGTATTTTTTTTCCAAGTAAACAATTATTTATGGTTTTTCTACTACAAATTTTCCTGAATATAAAAACTCTCATGTCTGACCACCTTAACTTAGTCTAAACTTCATCAAATTGAAGGAATTATTTATTATTATTGTATTAGGTGAAGCATATAATGTGATATATATTTCAAATTTGAAAAATGTTATATTGTTTGAAAGTTATAGTTGTTTTTCAAAGAGTTTATCAATCAAGACTTCTTTTTCACATCACCACTTTTTGGCATACCATGATCCTGCACATACCCTATTACTTTATTTATACAAGAGGCTACCAAAACAAGTCAGCCTTCAGATCTAACATTGAAGAAGGGAACAACTAGATTTAGGTCCACATGCTTCCCAATGATTGATGCCACCATTAACTCTGCGACCAAAATCAAATGCATGATTTGGCCTCCAAAATAAACCACTCGATGAGAAAGATTACCGAGAAAAAAAAAACTAACTCGGTGAACAATCAAGCCAACTCAGTGAAGTAAGGTACGAAGAAAAAACCAAGCTCTATTGGTGGAAACAAGAGTAAATCACTGAGATCACAAAAGAAGCTATCAAGCACAACTAACAACTCTATCTTATTTTTGGTGATACAGGATTGCGAAGAACCCAAGATGCTCCTAAATCAGGATGTTGTACTTAGATTGACTAAGATGAACCTCTTGTTATTACAAAATGGTGATGGTTTGAACTAAGATACTAATGGTAGGATTATACTATGTAATAGTAGGTAGAGACATATTGGATGTACTAGGAAAGTTTTAGGAAGTAGAAGGAAAATGTAAGGACGTTGGTGGAGGATTAGAAGGAATGGGAAGAGGATTGGAATATGTGGAAGGAATAAAATTGTATGAAGGTAATGAAGAAGTTATGGAGATTGGAGGAACACTCAAAGGAAGTGAAGAGTTATGAAGAACAACACTAAGAGGATAAGAGATTTTTGTAGAAGTTTTCATGAGAGGTGGCACATAGGTAGGAATGTTGAACCTTTGGTATTTGGCCTTTGAATGTTGTCATTGATGTCAATAATACATCCATGCAATTATAATGAGCACAAACTATGATTAAAATCATGAAATTATCTGATTTTATGTCCTTGAATATTGTTTAAAACATATTCAAGACATACACTTAGGGGTTATACAATTAACACTTAACGTTCACATTGGTTAAGAAAATGGTTATAAAAAAATAGTTTTGGTCAATTTGAAGGTCGATAGACTTAGTCATCCGATATACCCCAAGAATAATACATTTATGGAATGAACATTAGACTATATAAAATGGGTTATTATTAGATTTTGTATATCACATGTACTGAAATAAAAAACATTTGTTTATCAGAAGTAGTTACAAAATACTATGACAATTTTAGCAGTTTTGAGCAGTTTTGGTCTAATTGAAGTTTGGGGTATCAAACTACCTCACAAATGTCAAATTTTTTGGTTTATAAGTAGGGGATAGATTCCTCTAAAAGATGGTATAGGGGTTTGGACAGAAGTTGTAGGATGTGTGTGGAATTCTCTGTAGACCGAACACTTTGCAGGCAGATTTTAAACAACAAAGAAGAGGGTAAATGCAATATGTTTCTATTATGTCATTTTTTAATTGAATTTCATTTCAGAAGTTTATCAGAGATAGAAGAGGGGTTTTTTTTTTTTTTTTGAGTCATTCACATAAGTATTTGATAAGATCTTTTAATGAAAAATAAAACATATTGGATACTTGATGTTTTGAAGAGAAACAAGCGTTTATTATTTCAAGAAAGTTGATAGTTTGAAAGACATTAACTCAAGTCATGTTATTGCATTCAAATATGTTTTTTTAAGTCAGATTATACTTTTCATAATTTTATATATTCATTGTAAGAAGGCTTGTATTCCTTGGGGAAATTTATTGATGTAAAAGAATCAGTAAGAGACATGAAGAGAAGTATATCATGCATTATGTTTTCAACAAGAAGTTGAAATCAATGATTTAAGATTTGTATTGTAACAGAGTTGATCTTATGATTTTTTATCTCATTTATTCATTTTGGAAGTTTTCACTTCTTGTATTCTTCAAGTTGGTGCTTCAGGTGTAAGGGATTGGTGTTCCTTGAAATCCGTGTTTCAAAAATAGGGTGTTGGTGCTTCCTAGAATTGTAGCTCTAAAAAATTTTCCCAAGAGGCTAATAAAGGTGATGGAATATGGATGAAGTGACTGAGAGGGGGGGGTGAATCAGTCAACCATAAAAACACTTCACTATTAATTCTTTCCAGATCCCTTAGGATATCTTAACAATGTTATCTGTTTTAGCACTCGGTAAATAGATTGCAGTAACTTTGAAGATGCAGAAGGTATTAGCAATATTATATTTAGATATTCATCAGCACATGTATATGATTGAGAAAGAAATTAAGAACACAAGAGACACAAGATTTAACGTGGAAACCCAATATGGGAAAAACCACCAATGTATCTAGATACTGATTTTCACTTTTCTGAAGTGATGCCCGGTTAGAAGCCAACCCGGTAAAAGGTTACAAAACACACTGTTAGGTGTGACCTTGTTAGAGGATTTAAAACACCCTGCTAGGAGTGGCCTGGTAAGAGGTCTTGAAAACAATTCAATGGAATTGTCACCTTGTTAGAGGATTTACAATATGGTTGTTAAACCAACTCGGTTAAGAGATTTAGAATTCACTGTTACAATGATAAGAAGGTAACAATGAAAAAAAATGACCTGTATAATAATGCAACTATCTTGCTGATTACAGATCTCTGTTCTGCATAATTCTGATCCTTTCTGATCGAATAAATCTCTGCTGCTCCTCAAGGATAGCTGAACATCCTTAACAAATTCGCATATACCTTTCCTTCTTTTCTTCTGTAAATTTTCTGCTGTATCTTATTTATTTTTCACATTTGACCTTTTATTTATATGATTTTGGATTTGTCAAATCGACATGATTTAGTATAACAGTTGGCTGAATTAAGCAAACTCTATTTGCAAAAGTCCTTCAAGGGCCGACAGTGCTCGGCGACCATAACTTTCTATAATCTTTCAGTGACCGAGGGAACTCGGTAAACACCGACAATCCTTTACCTTTTGATAACTGACTGAACTCGGTAAACACCAACTTTTCTTCGATAACCGAGTGAACTCAGTAAACACTATCTTTTCTTCGATGATCGACTAAACTCGGTAAACACTATCTTTTCTTTGATAACCAACTAAACTCGGTAAACACTATCTTTTCTTCGATAACCGACTGAACTCGGTAAACACTATCTTTTCTTTGATAACCGACTGAACTCGGTAAATACTAACTTTTCTTCGATAACCGACTGAACTCGGTAAATACTAACTTTTCTTCAATAACTGAGTGGACTCGGTACGCACTAATATTCCTGTCTGGCAGACCGATTGAGCTCGATAGGAACTGATTGCTGTGGACTATGACATAGTGTGACATCAAAGACAATACATAATTGAGTAGCAATTTCCTTCAGACAATTGTTTCCAACAATCTCCCTCTTTGGCATTGATGGCAACACAATATGTCATATCATAAGAAATTTGAAAGAGTTAGCTCGGTTTAGATTCAAATCTCCCTCTGTCAGCAAACTTCCTGTATCCTGAAAATTCTTCCTTCTGACTATTGAAAAATTTCTTGAAAAATAATAGCAAAGACATAGCAAACACTCCCTCTTTGACAACACATGCCAAAGATAATTCACATATTACTGGTGAAAATTAATGTACCTCAAGTACTGATTCATATGCAATGATTCCTTTAATATGCTGCATCAACAAGTTGATTTTCAATCATGTTCTGGTTGATGCATCACTAAAACTGTATTTAGTGAGCCTCAGATAGGGGAATGACCCCTAACTTACCTCTTAGATACATAAATGCATCCTTAGGTAATGGTTTGGTAAAAATGTCTGCAATCTGTTCTTTTGTATGAATATATTCTAATCTGTGTTCCTTTTCCTGCACCAATTCTCTGACAAAGTGATATTTAATAGCAATGTGCTTGGTTTTGGAATGCATCACTGAATTTTTAGAAATGTTTATTGCACTGGTATTGTCACAAAATATAACAACTGGTTCTTTGATTTCAACCTTCATACCTTCTAATAGTTGTTTAAACCAAAAAATATTTGAACAGTTTACTGCAGCAGCAACATATTCTGCTTCAGCTGTGGATTGAGATGTGCAATTCTGCTTTTTACTAGTCCAGGATACCAGTCTTTTTCCAAGAAAAAATGCTCCACCACTTGTACTTTTTCTGTCATCAATGTTTCCTGCCCAATCAGCATCAGTAAACACTTTCAAGTCTAGATTGCCTCCAAATTTATACCACAAACCATATTCTTCAGTTCCTCTTAAGTATCTGAAGATTCTTTTGATTGCCATCATGTGATTTTCCTTAGGTTTTGCTAAGAATCTAGCTACTATACCGACTGCTAAGGCAATATCAAGTCTTGTATGTACTACATACTGCAATTTTCCAATCATAGATCGGTATAGGGTCTGATCAACTTCTTTTGAATCATCATTTTTGGTAAGTTTCAGTCCAGTACACATGGGTGTACCAACTGATTTTGAATCTTCCATACCAAACTTCTTAAGTATCTCCTTAATGTATTTGGATTGAGTAATGTATATACCATTCTTGCTTTGCTGAATTTGAAGACCAACAAAGAATTTTATTAAACCAAACATAGACATTTTAAATTCTCTGTTCATTTGCTCTGAAAATTCTTTGCACTGATCCTCATTCCCTGTAAATATAGTATCATCCACAAATATTTCTGCCAATACAATTTTGTCATCCGGTCCTTCTTTAATATACAGATTGCTGTTATCATTAGCTCTTTTGAAATTAATCTGAATCAAATAGTTATGGATTCTTTCATACCATGCTCTAGGAGCTTGTTTTAAACCATACAATACTTTGTGTAACCTGCAGACCATGTCCCTTTTATCTGGATCAACAAAACCTTCAGGTTGTTCAATGTAGACTTCCTCATCAAGAATTCCATTGAGAAATGTAGATTTTATATCCATCTGATATACCTTAAATCCTTTGTGTGCTGCATAAGCAAGTAGAGTTCTTACACCTTCTAATCTTGCAACAGGAGCAAAAGTTTCTCCATAATCTATACCTTCTTCTTGAGAGCAACCTTTACATACCAGTCTAGCTTTGTTTCTAGATACTTGACCATCTTCATTCAGCTTATTTCTGAATACCCATTTTGTTCCAATTACATTCTTATCTTTAGGTCTAGGTACAAGAGTCCAAGTTTTATTCTTTTGTATTTGTTCTAATTCTTCATTCATTGCTTCAATCCAACTTTCATTCTCCAATGCATCTTTGATATTTCTAGGTTCAAAATCAGTAAGCAGACATGTACCTTTTAGCTTGCTTCTTGTCATAGTACCATTTGATTTGTTTCCAATGATTTGGTCTGGTGTATGATGTCTTCTGACATATTTGGCTAGTATAGGTTCCTTGCCTTTTGAATGATTCGTGCTATTGTCTTCTAGGATCTCTTCTTCAGGTTGCTCGGGCTCGGTAGATATTTTCTCGATAACTTCAGGCTGAGACACAGTCTGAATTTCTTCCTGTGACTCGGTTTGAACTTCTTCCTGTGACTCGGTAACTGTGCTCGGCTCGGTAGATGTAGTTTCCTTACTGATAGTTGTGTCTGCCAATGTTTCAGGTTCAATGTAAACGAATCTTCTGTAGTTCTCAGGTTCCCTTTTTCTTTCTTCCTCAGTCTTTTCTGTAAACTCATCAAATTTTACATGTATACTTTCTATGACTTTGTGAGTAGATAAGTTCAGACATTTGTATGCCTTGCTTTTGCTAGAATATCCTAGGAATATTCCTTCATCACTTTTCACATCAAATTTATTTCTTCTAGATTCTTTTAAGATATAACACTTGCTACCAAATATTTTCATGTAACTTACATTAGGTTTATAGCCATACCATAATTCATAAGGAGTTTTGAATGTGTCTTTCTTCAGTTGTACTCGGTTCAAGGTATGAACTGCAGTGCTGATAGCTTCCTTCCAGTACTTTATAGCAATGTTCTTTTCTATCATTAGAGTCCTTGCACAATCCATAATAGATCTGTTTCTTCTTTCTGCTATTCCATTCTGCTCAGGAGTTCTAGGAGATGATACCTGTCTTTTGATTCCTCTTTCAATGCAGAAGTTGTTAAAATCATGGGAGATGAATTCACCACCTCTGTCTGATCTTAAAGATTTCAATCTTTTCCCTGTTTCTTTTTCTACTCTTGCTAAGTACCATTTGAACTTTTCAAATGCTTCTGATTTTTCTCTTAAATACATAATAGTCATCATTCTAGAATAATCATCAACGAAAAGAATAAAGAATTTATCTCCAGTATAGCTTTGTATTCCAATAGGTCCACATAAATCAGTATGCACAATTTCCAAAATTTCTTTAGACTGATAGTTCTTACTCTTGAAACTAGTTTTACTCATTTTGCCAATCTGACAATTCTTACATAGACCAGTGTCAGGTTTCTTTAAAGTAGGAATGCCTCTAACCTTCTTGAATTTTCTTATTTTTATCATGTTATCAAAATTCACATGACATAACCTTTTGTGCCATAGCCAAATTTCTTCTATTTGAGCAATAAAGCATGAATATTCATTGAGATCAAGATAGAATAAGTTACCTTTTGTTTGTTTGCCTGATCCAATGAGTTTTCCTTTTCCATCCAGCAGTCTTGCTTGACCATTCATGAATTCAACCTTGAAACCAGTGTTCATTAGCTGTGCTACACTTAGAAGATTATGTTTTAGTCCTTCAACCCAGTAAGCATTATCACATATGAGTTCTTTGGTTAATGAGATTCTTCCTTTTCCTTTTATACAACAAGGTTCATTGTTTCCAAATCTTACATTACCATTGTCACAGTCCTCTAGATATTCAAATTTTGTCTTGTCACTAGTCATGTGGTGTGAACATCCGCTGTCTATTATCCATATATCATCTTTGCTTATATGAGAAATAAGTGCCATCTTATCTTCATCATCATCAGATTCATCTTTTATAGCAATAAAGACAATTTCTTCTTCACTATCATCAGAATCTTTAGCTATAAAACATGATTTCTTACCTTTATCCTTGTATGATTTGAAATTCTTTTTGCCATAGTACTTGTGACTTCTCTTTTCTTCTTTGACTTGCTTGTTTGGGCACCTAGCTGCAATATGTCCAATTTCTTCACATGAAAAATAGATTAAAGGAGTTTTACCTTTATATTTACCTTTCCCTCTAGAGTACTTCTTTGCAAGTAATGCTTCTACGATTTCAAGATCACTATCAGAACTTTCTTTTGATTCTTCTTCACTTTCTGACTGAACTTCTTTAATTTTCTTGTTCTTCTTTAATGAAACCTTGGCCTCAAATGCTGATTCAATATTTTTGGAACTAGGAACATAGTTATCATAGTTGTCTAATTCAAAAGCTGTCAATCTTCCAACTAAAGCATCCAAAGTTATATTGTGGTTTGTTTCACATCTTCTTTCTTGAATAGCTGATACTCTTATTGCATAGATAGGGAGTAGTGTTCTAAGTACCTTACTTATAACAGTCTCATCTGAGATTGTTCCTCCAGAAGCTCTAATTGCACTTACGCTTGCTTTGATTCTTTCAACATATTTTGCAATGTTTTCATCTTCCCTCATATTCATCTTGTCAAACTGTCCTCTTAGGCTTTCTGCTTTGGCTCTTTTCACATTTGCATCACCACCATATATTTTCTTCAGTGCCACCCACATTTCATATGCAGTGGTGCAGTCTTTAATATCATCAAATTCTTCATAGCTGAGAGCAGATGCAATGTCTATCATCATGGTGTTGTGAGTCTTTTTATCTGCAATGTCTTCAACAGTTAATGCGCCATTAGGAATTGTGTATTCTTCATCAATGTATTTGCATCCTGAATCACCAATGGAGGCTAGATGAAGTCGCATGAGACCTTGCCATGCTGAAAAGTTATCTCTGTTAAGCTTTGGAATTTCCCTCTTGTAAGACATCCTGATCTTTAGCTTAGGTCTTTGAAACCCTTCCTGCAAGCACCAAAAGCTCTGATACTAATTGATGGAATATGGATGAATTGACTGAGAGGGGGGGGTGAATCAGTCAACCATAAAAACACTTCACTATTAATTCTTTCCAGATCCCTTAAAGGATATCTTAACAATGTTATCTGTTTTAGCACTCGGTAAATAGATTGCAGTAACTTTGAAGATGCAGAAGGTATTAGCAATATTATCTTTAGATATTCATCAGCACATGTATATGATTGAGAAAGAAATTAAGAACACAAGAGACACAAGATTTAACGTGGAAACCCAATATGGGAAAAACCACCAATGTATCTAGATACTGATTTTCACTTTTCTGAAGTGATGCCCGGTTAGAAGCCAACCCGGTAAAAGGTTACAAAACACACTGTTAGGTGTGACCTTGTTAGAGGATTTAAAACACCCTGCTACAATGATAAGAAGGTAACAATGAAAAGAAGGTAACAATGAAAAAAAATGACCTGTATAATAATGCAACTGTCTTGCTGATTACAGATCTCTGTTCTGCATAATTCTGATCCTTTCTGATCGAATAAATCTCTGCTGCTCCTCAAGGATATCTGAACATCCTTCACAAATTCGCATATACCTTTCCTTCTTTTCTTCTGTAAATTTTCTGCTATATCTTATTTATTTTTCACATTTGACCTTTTATTTATATGATTTTGGATTTGTCAAATCGACATGATTTAGTATAACAGTCGGCTGAATTAAGCAAACTCTATTTGCAAAAGTCCTTCAAGGGCCGACAGTGCTCGGTGACCATAACTTTCTATAATCTTTCGGTGACTGAGGGAACTCGGTAAACACCGACAATCCTTTACCTTTTGATAACCGACTGAACTCGGTAAACACTAACTTTTCTTCGATAACCGAGTGAACTCGGTAAACACTATCTTTTCTTCGATGACCGACTAAACTCGGTAAACACTATCTTTTCTTTGATAACCGACTAAACTCAGTAAACACTATCTTTTCTTCGATAACCAACTGAACTCGGTAAACACTATCTTTTCTTCGATAACCGACTGAACTTGATAAATACTAACTTTTCTTCGATAACCGACTGAACTCGGTAAATACTAACTTTTCTTCGATAACCGAGTGGACTCGGTACGCACTAATATTCCTGTCTGGTAGACTGACTGAGCTCGGTAGGAACTGATTGCTGCGGACTATGACATAGTGTGACATCAAAGACAATACATAATTGAGTAGCAATTTCCTTCAGACAATTGTTTCCAACAAAAGGTACAAATTCAAAGTGGTTTTTTACCCTAAGGTGTTTTCCACTATAAATATTTTGTACCTTGTTCTTCTTGTATATCTTGTCCATTTTTCATAACTTTATGTTATAATTGTAAAAGTTGAAATTATAAAGTTGTAAAGAAAAAGTTTTAAGTAACCATTGATTCACTCCCCCCCCTCTCATTGGTGTTAGTATTCCTACAAGGAATTCTAAGAATACTGGTAGAAATAGGAGTAGAAGGTTAAATGGTTGTGGAAGGAGGAATATATCCTAACTCTTGAGCACATTCCATCAAAGTCTTATCATGAGTATTGATAAGGTGTGATATACCATGAAAAATGGAGATGTTATTATCATCATGAGTGGTAAGCTTCTTAATATCCTCAATAACAATAAAACTATCAGGATTTGTGTTCTCTTGCATAAGCCAATTTTCCAATTTATTAAACTTAGGAGAGAGATTATCAAATTGGGAAGGAGGATCTCTTAAGAATTCATCTTCATCATGGGATGAGTGAGAAGAATTAAGCTCCACTATAAGATTAGGATCTTGGGGGAAAATATTAGTATCATCATGGGTCCTAGGAAGAACAGTGGAATTATGATCAAAATATTACATGAGTCTATGAATTCTCCTAATGGGAATGCTAGAGGTTGGACTTAGTGTAATAAATCTCATAAAAGAGGAGATCACAAAAGAAAACTCTAATGACATCTAACACAACTATCAATGTAATAAAGAGCACATCAAGAAAGATCTAACCACACAAGTATAGTTAAATATAACTCCAAAAATAGGGATAGAGGGAATGTGTTGGGTTCACAAAAATAAGGTAAACAAACAATGAAAATAAAAAAAACCTAACTCCAAAAGAAAAGTCAGGTTCACCAAAATGTTTAGTGAAGGTGATCACATAAGATAATGCAAAGGAAAATCTAACACCAAGAGCAAAAGGAAGGTGTAACACGTCGGGTTCACCAAAATATTTAGGGGGAAAATTGGTGCTAATGAATTTAACAATATAAACTATGTGACATGAATTCATTAACTAACCACATCCACAATAACATTCAAAATGCAATAGAAAGAGGGGATTTCAAACATAACTCTCAATATAACCCAAGTTAGACTAGAAAAACCCAAGGAGATAAAGGGATGCTAATGCTAAAACCAAATTATATTAAGGAAGTATGCAAGAAAGTCCTCTTTCATGCAATGTAGGATTTGAATAAATATGTGTAAAAGTAAATTTTTAATTGAACCAATTGATTTAATGAGAAAAGTAAGATAGATCTAGATGCTACATGTAAGAAATCAATCCAATTAAGATGCGAAAATAGGTCTAGATTAAAAAATAGGTCTAGATTAAGAAATGAAATGAATCATAAAGTACTCACCTTGAAATGTGTAGAGGGAGGTTCCTTTTTAATCTAAAAAGTATGGATATAAACCTATGACAGAACTTCTAACTACGTATTTGCAATCACAATAAAAAACCCAAAAAATGTTATTTTTCCTATACCTCTAGGAATAGGTTGAATAGGTCACCATGTTATGGAACAGGTTGACCATGTCACCATGTTCCTAGTATACCATAGAAAAGTTGACCCAACTTATTCATAAATGTCTCGGTAATTAGCTTCCATATCTATGGTTATAATTATGATATCATATTCCTGCAAATAGAAAAACTTATTTTTGGGTATGGGTAGATGAGGGCTTGCCTTGGTCAAGCCCTAGATTTAGGAATCAACCTTGAAATTTAAATGTAAATATGTGAAGGAAATAAAACAAATGCAAGTATTCAAATTTCTTCTAGAAACCCTTGTCAATAATGATTTTACGATGCTTGTATGTTGTAGATGTAGAATTTGCAATAATGAATGTAGAAAATATCCACAAATGCAATAGATCTAAAAAAACCACATCATGGAGCCATGGATGTAAATGTGCACCAATGAAGAAGATGATGAATGAATCAATGTAAATATTCTCCCTTGATGGCCAAAAAAGTGATAGATCTTGAAGAGGAAATGATCAAAAAAGGATCCTTGAATCTTTGAATTCCTTGAATGCTTGACAATAATATACTTTCTTGAATGCTTGAATACTTGAGCTTGAACATGTGATTTCTATAGTGAAAATTTCCTTCCAAAATGAGGGGCCTAGGATTCCTTTTATAATAGTTTCTGAGTAGAAAAAAAAAGAAAGTAGACGGGGCACCCTATTTGGAAATTTAATTACCTGAGACAATATTTATCCCGGCATTTAAAATTCCAATGGAATAGGTCAACTAGGTTGACCTATTTTGGAATAGGTCAACCTAGTTGACCTCTTCCTAGAGAACAGGTTGACTTAGATGACCTATTCCCAAATAGGTCAACTTAGTTGACCTGTTCTAGGGTTGGTCCATAAGGATCCAGCCCTGAGGTCATGGAGATTGTACAACTAAAAATGTAAGATATGGGAAAAAATAGGAGAAAAGGGGTATCAAACACGAGTCCATCCATGGTCCATAAAGTTGATTAAGGGATGGGAGCTAAAAGGTCTTAAATAATGAGTGTGTCCATTCTAATATGGTAAAATTCTATGGGTGAAATATAGAACTAAAATTTAATTTAGTACTCAACCTCCTCTAAAGTGTCCTCTAAAAATAACTAAGAAATATTGTATCCCTATCTGAAACTATGCTCTTGGGAAATCCATGCAATCTAACAATTTCTTTGAGAAACAAATTAGCTACATGCACTACATTTTATTTCTTCTTACAAGAAATAAAATGAGCCATTTTTTAAAACCTATCAACCACCACAAAGATTGAATCATTACCTCTCTAAGTCTTTGGAAAACCAAGCACAAAATCCATTCTAATTTCCTCCCAAGGCTTCTTTAGTATAGAAAAGGGTGTGTAAAACCTAGTATTTTGACTATTCCCTTTAGCCACTTGACAAATTCCGCACTTCTGAATGAAATTCCTAACATCTTTATGAACTTGTGTCCAAAAGTACTTCTCACTGATAACTGCCACTATCTTGTCAATTCCAAACTGTCCAACTAGTCCTCCACAATATTTATCCTTAATCAAACTCTCCCTCATAGATCCTCGTGGTATACAAAACTAAATTCCTTTGAACAACAACCCATCCTATATTAAATAATCCAACAAAGAACTCCTATCTGCAACCATAGGTTCGTTATAATATTTCCAAGGTTTAGTAAAATTAGGATGAATCTCATGCATAGTTTTCAATTCATTAAATCCAAGAATTGTCACATTCATTTTTTTCATAATATTTTTTCTTCGACTCAAAGCATCGAAAACCTTATTAGACTTAACACTCATATTCTGCAACACAAATAAATAGATCTACAAGAATTCAACCCATCTCATATGTCTTTGATTCAAGTTTCTGTCACTATCCAACTACCATAAAGCTTGATGATCAATATACAATACAAAATTCTTAGGAAATAAGTAATTTATTCACTTCTTCAAATATTGAACTATAGCATAAAATTCTTGATCATAAATAGAATACTTTATCTTTTCATCATTCAAATTTTCACTAAAATAAAAAACCTATCTACCTTCTTGAGTAAGTATTGTCCCAGTTGCAATCCCATTAGCATCACAATATCCATGAAATACCTTATTGAAATCAGGTAGTGCTAACACAAGTTATTCAATTACCTTTAGCTTCAACAAATAAAAACTCCTTTGTGATCCATGTGTCCATTTGAACTCTTTATTATCTCTCCTCATTGTCTCATTCATAGCATTGAAAACACAACATAGATTCCTAATGAACTTCTGATAGAAACTTTCCAAACCATGAAAATATATTACTTCACTAACACTCTAAGGTTTAGGCCATTCAAAAATTTTCCTAACCTTCTGAGGATCCAATTTCAGTTTGTCAACAAAAATAAAAGAACTCGAGGTACACAAGCTCTTCCTTCATTAAAGCATAGTTCTTCAAATTTATCAACAATGTTTCTTCCTTTAACCTCTGCAATACTTGTCTTACATGCAAAATGTGTTTTTCTTTTGTCTTACTCAAAATTAGAATGTCATCAAAATAAACTATAACAAACTTACCCAAGAATTTTTTCAGTACTTCATTCATCAGCCTCATGAAAGTACTTGATGCATTATTCAAACCAAAAGGCATTACCAACCATGCATACACACCTTCTTTAATGTCTTAAAAGTATTTTTCCATTATAATATCACACAATAATTCATCATTATAATTACCTATTTCCAACTTAACCCAAAATTGTTCACTTACCATTAGCTTGAGATCATGTCTTATCCATGCAATCTCATAGGGTTTTTGATGTTTCAATATCTATAACTAGAACTTATCTACCATTTCCTTAGATGAAAAATTATTAGAATTACTTGTATATCCCTATAGTTTTTTTTTCTATTAGTGTCTCACAATTAGTCATTATCTAGGCAATGTTGGTCAGTCATCACTTTAACTGAGTCATCATGTATAGGCCAAGTCATGTAATGTATAATTACTGAGCACTAGTCACTGTCGAGTAAACAAATGGTCACCGAGTACTTTTGTATTAGCCAAGTTAGTTTTTTCCGAGCTATGTAAAGTAGTTTATGCCAAGTGCTATAGATATCAGGGAATGCTGAGTACAGTCAATGCCAAGTACCAGAGCATCAATTATCGAGTTAACTAGAATTGACATATGAGTTTTTTATGGCACAATCATTGAGGTAAAAAAATTTCACTGACATTCATATTTTGTTTATCTTTTGTTGAGGAAATCATAGAGGTGATTACGCTCCTATTTTACAATCATTGATCCCAATGCAACACTTGGAGCTAATCAGAATTAGGAAAGGTTAAGTAGCAAAAAGAGTAAATCTAAATAGTAGATCTTAAATATTGGAGAAGTTTAGTTGTCTCTTTAACATGAGATCTTAACCCTAATAAAAAAAATGAGGTGAGAGAAAAAGAATATGTGGGTGTGGATGTGTGTAGTGGAGTGAAAGAAAAGAGAGAATATCTTCAGACCATTGAAGAATTCTGATAGAGTTCACTGACCGGGTGAAATAGAGTAAAGTAGTGAAGGACAAAACAAAGATAAACTTGATAGATAACATCAAATCAATACTGGAAGGAGAAGATCTCTAATCAACATACAATGCAAACTGAAGGATTAGGTACTGATACATTCTAACAAGTGTATCAGGGTAAATCTCTTAGCATAGTGGTTTTAATAGACCTTATGTAATCTCTTAACCGAGTGCTTGTTGAGTTGTAAGTTTTAAATCCTTTTGCAAGGTAGATTGTATAAGTCTTAAAGCTCTTAACAGGGAAGAACCCTCACAAGGTAGATCATATTTTGTGATCAATTTGTAGCCCTAATAGGAAAAATTTATACTGCAGTAGTGAAGATTTGTGGGTGTCATCCCCACCCTAGTTTTAACTTTCAAAGGTTTCTGGGTAACCAAGTTATTGTGTTATGAGTATTTTCATGAATGATTTTAGTCTATTACTTTCATTACATTGATGAAGATTGTGATAATGCTATGAAGTTTTTCAGTAATGTTAAAATGAATCAATAGGTGATATCTGATTTACCC
The DNA here is from genome assembly GCA_027943335.1 of Chamaecyparis obtusa. NCBI lineage: Eukaryota > Viridiplantae > Streptophyta > Pinopsida > Cupressales > Cupressaceae > Chamaecyparis > Chamaecyparis obtusa. The sequence continues at coordinate 45,737 of BSBK01010698.1, forward strand.
GCCCCTCTCAGTATCACAATTCCCAACTAAATTTCCAACAATTGGTATCAGAGCACTAGGGTTCAACCACTTGAACAAAAATGTCTTGAGATGGAGGTTTATAAGTTGCAAAAAATTATAGAGAATCAAAAGACTGATGTTCAACTTGCATTACAACAACTTGAAGCAGCCAGAGGTGAATTGAATAAATCCTTAAGCAAAAGAAGAGAAATTGCTATTCAGTAAAATGAATCACAATATCAAGAAGAAGATACTACTGGACTATTTGACAATAGAAAATCTATAGAAAGTGACAAAGCCATAAAAGAGCTATGGGAGAAAAACAACATACTAAATGAGGACATCAAAAATCTGAAGAGAGAACAAGAAATTTAATTTGTTAGACTTTGTGAAGTAGTTGAATAGAAAAAGAAAGTTGAAGAAGACAAGACAATGGATAAAGAATATAAAAGAAAAATATCAACAAGACTTGATGAAAGGAAAAATGACATGCAAAGGTTGACTAGCAATCAACTAGACATGGCAAATCAATAGCTATTGGTTAATCAAGAATTGAGTAGGAAAGATGTGGAAATCACCAATCTGAAATCAAGAAATAATCAACTAAGGAATGAACTGAGATCTGAAAAGGAAATAAATGAAAGGTTGAACAAACCTAATGAAGTAGTAAGGTACTTTGAAGAAATTTTAAGGTCACCTAGAAGATCTGGTGATAGATCTAGACTTGGACTAAATGAGAAATCACCATCCACCGAGGAAGGAGAATCATTGAACAGTGGAGAGAAAAGGAATGCTAAATCAAAGAACAACAAGCCTACATGCCATCATTGTGGAAAGCTAGGACATAAAGCTAACGTCTTCAGAAGAAAACATGGTAAGTCTGATCCTAAACCTAAATTTAATGGACATTGTTTTAACTGTAATAAACTTAGACACCGGGCACAAGAATGCAGGTCTAAGGTTAGCAATCCACCTATCTCACCAAAATTTCAAGGACATTATGTCAACTATCAGAAGTATGGACATAGAGCATTTGAATGTAGATCTAAACATAAATGGTCATCAAATGAATAGACTAAGTCACCTGTAAATAGTAACACATACAACTGGGATTATAACACTTGGTACAATTGTCATTACTATGGAAAACATGGGCACATTGGAGCAAATTGTCTTAAAACTCATTTCAGAGGAAAATATAAAAGTTGGATGAATGGAAGTATGGTATGATAAAAATGTAACAAGATAGGGCATCTAAAGAAAGACTGTAGATCACCCATACCGAGCAATGATCAAAGAAAGAATGAAGATATCATTGAGAAATTGAGAAATCAGATGAACAAAACATGGAAGAAGAAAGAAGAAGGAAGCACTAGTGAAGCCAGTGCACCTAAGGTCACCCAATCTGATGGATCAGGTGATCACACTACTTCAAACTAAGAAAATTAGGTATGTTTGGTATTGAGTCTTAAATTTTTTTCTCTTATATCAGTTCCTAACATATATTGAGAAAAAGTCCATATCTGCATAGATAGAGATGCATTAGGACATATTTGAGCTAAGTGGAACAATTAATTTTTTTATGTTGAGCGTCAATGTTTGACCAAGTTATCATTGTATGTAGAGCAGTTGTGATAGCGGAGATGTGATGTACACCGAGTTGTATCCAAACGGTTGTATCGACCAAGCTTGTGTTAGCCAAGCTTAGCCTAAGATTGTCGAGACAATTGTATTCCACCTAGAATGTGTACATAACATTTATGAAGCCCTAATTTGACCATTTGAAGTCTATAAAGTGGGATGTTACCATTCATTTCATTTCACCAGTGAATTGGGAATTTCTTTGACCAATTCAGAGAGCATGTAACATGTTTGTTTTAGATTTTGAAGGCAAATTCAAAATCTTTTCAGCATGCCATCGACAAATTATTTTTTGAACACTTGAGAAAAGGTACTCTACCGAGTTAAAGTCTTTTCAAAATTTTTAATAGAGATAATATGGCATCATCTTCATCTACTGCAATGAAGAAACAAGGGAAGGAATTTTTTAATGTGCAATCGGTAAGGAAGGAGGTGTGTAAGCCATAGAAGTTTCAGGCTAGTCCTAAGAGTGCAATCTTGGGAGATCTTACTAGTACTCTTTCATCAGTTCTAGAGAATGTTTTAATGGTGAACAACATCAGGTCATGTTACATGTCCAAAATTAGATAAATTGGCAATTATGAGATCAGTGAAGCCTATGACAAATTGTGCATCAATAGGGTGTTGAAGCTGGAACACTAGAAGGTTGCTGAGATAGGGTTAGTTCATGCCCTAGATTTTATACAAAATTTCAATGTGGATAGGATCAAAATCATACTGAGTAGAGTGCATGACATGTAAATTTGGCTAGAGGATGGACCAGTACCAATAACAAAGGACATGAATCATCGGGTTACTGGATACCCTAAACTTTTGGGTAAGAAAACTATGAGATGTTTAAGCAAAGAGGAGATTCAGGCAAACACTAAGGCATTATGGAATAAGCACACAATGAAAATCTCTACTATCATTGATTCAGAGATTGAATTTGTAGTGAGAATTATTGCTCACAAATTCTATCAGTCCAGTCGGTTGGACAACGTCCCATGCATGGCAATGGACCAGGCTAGGAAAAATGTTAAGAAAGGCCATACTTATGACCTCACTGAGCTCTAACTGACTCAACTTGCCAAGAACCTAACTTCAATCTAGAAATAAAAGAATTCTATGTGTAAGTTCAATTCCCTACTTGTTTGTCTTTACTTTTACATACAGAAGTGTTTTCCTACTATTGGTAGAGTAATTTGGGATAAGGATAGGCCAATCACAGTCCAGATTAATAAATATATTAGTCAGATAGGAGAGATTTTTGAGGGTGTGATGGAAAATTATTTCATTGAATTCAAGAAGAAAATGAGTCAAAGAGAAGTAGGATTCCCATGTCTTTTGTTGAGAAGTATAGCCAGGACATTTGTTTCTTAGTAGATATAGATTTTACTTATGCACAAGCTATTTTACCAAGGGTATCATGGCTAATGCCATTACCTTTTGAGGTAAATATTGATGAGACCACAACAAAAATAACAGCCCTATTAGCCAAGGAAACTGATAAGAAGGTCCCTTATTTTGGAACTTATGAAGAGGCTAAGTCCAAGATATCCATGGGATAAAAATCTGCTACCATGGAGAGAAAAAGGAATAAAATAGTGAAGAACCTAGAAAAAAAGATAGGAGAGAAAGAGGAAGATGCACCTCTTGAATTAACACAAGGACCTAGAGAAGATAAAACAAGTGATTCTAGTGAGAGTGAAGAAGAAGAAATAGTAGTAGAAAAGAAGAAAGGTAGGAAGGAAGTACTTGCCAAGCTCATGAGCAAGAAGATGCAAAAACATAAAGTTATATCATCACTTATGCTTAGGCTAAGAACAAGGGCAGTCTCTACAATCATAGCTTTCGAGACACAAAAGATTACCCCTGCATCAGGGAAAAGGAAAATTGTTTAGCCTAGGGCAGTGTCAAGCTAGACAAGCAAAAAGCCTAGGAGGAAACTCATTTTAGAGAAAGATGATAAGGAGATAGAGAATGATGAGGAAGTCAAGAACAAGTTTCTAGTATAAATTAAAACACCAAATGTGGATGAAATATGCCACACAATCAAGAACTCTATTGGACTTGTAGGTTTGAAGCAACTAAGATTTGAGAGGATGAGTATAGGAGATAAGGAGAAAATAGAAGAAGCTATTCTTGATATGCTCTACACTTTAAGGATGTTACCTATATATATGGGAAAACTAGTCCCTAAGGAGTTAAGAAATAGAGTCACATAGAAATGGGAGTTTGATTTGATGACCAAGAAGTAGATAAGGGAGAGCACACTAGCTCAAGTTGCACCAGATATGTCCCCTGCTAGTACTCAGAAAGTTGTGGAAGAGTATAGGAATAGATTTGATCCTAAATTCAGATCCTACTCTATTCTTCAACACAAGGTTGAAAATGTTGTACAGGTAAGTCTTGGGACTTGGAAGATAATTTTTGGTTTTCTAATTGATAAGAGTGCACATCAGGATGCTAGCACATCTAAGGGTGTTGAGCCAGATAAAACACAAGATGTAATTGAGCCACCTATTCATGAGAAAGAATCTCCCAAGGAAGAAAAATGTCAAAAGTTATCTAGAATAAGTATTGTTGACATCACCGAGGAAACCCCAATAAAGACTCAGGTATTGACCAAGGAGGACATACAAGCCGAGGAAGAAAAAGACACATCTTTGTCAGGCAATAATATTATGCTCTTACAAGTAATAGATTATCCAAAAAATGATGACACATCAACTATGACAACAACCCCTATAAATCCTAAATTTGTTACAGTTGACATGCTAGTCGGTATTATCACTACTGAGGAACAGGACCAGTTAGCAACAACACTTCAATCTACATCTACCGAGGAGTGACAAAAAGACAAAGCAAATTAGTCTGCATTAGTGATTGTAAGCCCTCAAGTGGAGGATAAGGGAAAATAAGAAAAAGAAATGAATATCAACTTTCAAGAGCCTAAAGAGCAAGAGGCAATAAAAGCTCCTGTACAAATGTTGAGTGGAAGTACACTGAGGAAGAAGGTACAAAAAAAGAAGGTGAAAGTTTCTTCACCTGAGGTAACAATTGTGGAAGTTATTGTGATTCCGAAATGGGACAGAAATAACTTATCATATGAGAAAATGTAGATATTGCAAGACCTATTGAAGAGGAAAAGAAGGCAAGAAGAATTTAGAAAGGAACATCATCAAAAGAAAGTTTTTCATGAGATAAAAGAAATATGTATTGATGCTTTGTAAATGACTGATGTAAATGACTCTGAACCCATACTAGAAATTTTTTTCCATATAATCAAGAAAGTGACTAATGAAGAAAGGAAAGAAAATGATAAGTATTTTTAGTGGTCAGAAAGGAAGTTTGAATCAAAGGTATTGAACAAGGTCTCTGACGAGATTGCAATGAAGTAGGTAGAACTCTCTACTCAAATAATAGATTTAGAAGGAGTGGTAGTGAATGCACAATCCTTTTATACAAAAATATGAAATGTAGAATAATTTACGAAGGATAACAAGGAGCTGGTAGAGAAACTATAGCAAGAAATAAAGTCTACTGGTCAATCCTTGAGCTTGGATGCAATTTCCAATTCCAAACATTATGCCAAGCTTTTACATTCACAAGGAAGGATAGCCAAATTGATGGCTAATGATGGTAAGATAAGATTTCTTCTACTCTCCATTCAAATAATGTTAACACCTCACCTGGAGGTCATTCAAAGAGAGTTAGAAAAGGCTAAGGAATTAATATAGAAAGATCCTCATCTTTCAACAACTAAAAGCCTAGTCAACCTAGCCGTCGAGCTAGAAGTTCAATCAGAGGTTCTGAAAGTTGCAACATCCGATTGGGAATCTGCATTGCATATGGTTATGATGCTTCAAAAAACATTTTTGGAGAAATATTGTAGGCTCCCTACTAATGAAGAAATCATAAGTGCCAAAAATAAGGGGGAAACAAGTAAATGCCATATCATGGCACATAGGGAGGCAATAGAATCAAAGAGAAAAAGTAGAAACATAATGGTAAGATATACTTAGTTTTGTATATGTATCTATATCTTAGGGGGAGTATTCTATTAATTCTAAGTACTCTTGTAAATGTAATTGTAAATGTCTTGAAAAAGTGTTTTTTCCACTAATGTCAAAGGGGGAGATTGTAGATCTCTATAGTTTTTTTAATCTATTAGTGTCTCACACTTAGTCATTATCTAGACAATGTTGGTTGGTCATCATTGCAACCGAGTCATCATGTATAGGCCAAGTCATGTAATGTATATTTACTAAGCAGTAGTTACTGCTGAGTAAACCAATGGTCACCAAGTACTTTTGTATTAGATGAGTTAGTTTTTGCTGAGCTATGTAAACTAGTTTATGCTGAGCACCAGAGATATCAACAAATGTCGAGTACAGTGAATGCCGAGTACCAGAGACATTAATTGCTGACTTAACCAAAATTGACATATGAGTTTTTTATGGCACAATCATTGAGGTAAAATGTTTTGGCCGACATTCATATTTTGCTTATCGTCTATTGAGGAAATCACGGAGGTGATTACACTCCTATTTTACAATCAGTGATCCCAATGCAACACTTGGAGCCAATTAGAATTAGGAAAGGTTAAGTGACAAAAAGAGTAAATATGAATCATAGATCTTAAATCTTGGAGAAGTTTAGTTGTCTATTTAAGATGAGATCTTAACCCTAAGAAAAAAAGGAGGTGATAGAAAAATCATATGTGGGTGTGGATGTGTGGAGTGGAGTGAAAGAAAAGAGAGAATATCTTCAGACCAGTGAAGTATTATGATAGAGTTCAGTGACCGAGTGAAACAGAGTAAAATAGTGAAGGACAAAAAAAAGATAAAATTGATAGATAAGATCAAATAAATACTGGAATGAGAAGATCTGTAATCAACATATAGTTCAAACTGAAGGATCAAGTACTGAGACATTCTAACAAGTCTATCAGGGTAAATCTCTTAACATAGTGGTTTTAATAGACCTTATGTGATCTCTTAACTGAGTTCTTACTTAGTTGTAAGTTTTAAATCCTTTTGCAAGGTAGATTGTATAAGTCTTAAAGCTCTTAACAGGGCAGATCCCTCATAGGGTAGATCATATTTTGTGATCAATTTGTAGCCCTAAAAGGAAAACTTTATACTACAGTAGTGAAGATTTGTGGGTGTCATCCCCACCCTAGTTTTACCTTTCAAGGGTTTCTAGGTAACCAAGTTATTATGTTATGAGTATTTTCATGAATGATGTTTAGTCTATTACTTTCATTACATTGATGAAGATTGTGATAATGCTATGAAGTTTTTTAGTAATGTTAAAATGGATCAATATGTGATATATGATTCACTCACCCCTCTCAATATCACAATTTCCAACTAAATTTCCAACACTACCACCATAAATAATAACCTTACATAGATCTTTAAATTAACAAGGAATCTAGATTGAAACAAATTTTTCCTCTATAAATTGTCTTCTCTTTTCATAATGGTACAAATTTTTCATCATGATCAATGTTTTACCTTTTTCAACTTGATTATTCTTAACTGATTCAGAAGATCCATTTTCTTCCACAAGATTTTTCCTTCTATGACTTAATTTCCTCCTTTTAGATCCAATTTGTTTACATTTAAAGTTCTAGCAACCTTCTCCACTGCATTTGAAACAAGTACCCTTAAATATCCTTTTATCATCTCTTTGGTAACCCTCATTCCTATAGCCACCTCTATAAGAGATTCTTTCAGGATTCTTCTCCTTGATGCAGGAGCATCCTGGGTGTAAGAGCAATCTTGCATCACCCAAAAATATTTCTGGTTTCTTTTGAATAAGGGCTATCTTGTGTAGAGCTTCTATTTTTGGAAATTTACAATTTTTAGTAAGTTTTTTGTTCATGCTCAGAATGGTCTATTTTCTTCCCTGGAGGTTCATTTTGGTTATATCAGCTTGCTACTAAAGTTTCATTGCTAGATTAGGTTTAGGTTTGAAGATATTGAAAATTTTTAGTATTGGCAGCAGGGTATAGAAACTTTGAACTCAGTTTTGAAGGCTTTAGAGGCCCCAACTGAGGTCAAAACTTCAACTAACTAGAGCTTGCACAAGTTAGGTGATGTAGAGAACTTCACGCCCTTTTCGAAATGGGGTCATAATAGTCAATCAGGTCAACGAGTGATGACTTATAGTCTCCAGAAGTTGGGTCACCTAAAATGGCATAAAATGAATTTCCTTCAAAATTCTTGTTTGGGTTTCAAAATTTATTTTGAGCCGACTCTAATGTAATAAATTGTAAAATAAAATAATTCTAAGTTTGGTCGGCCTTATTGGCTAAAATTTTGGAACCTTCCCAAGTGGTGGAAAATTTCCTATATAAGGAAGGCTATAGTGTTTTCTTAGGAAGTTCACAGTAGTTATGGGTAATAATTTGAGGCTTTGTCCTCCAAAATATTGTAAGGGAAAATACCCATGTGGCTTTGCACATTGTAATTCTAATATTTGTAATTCCACATTTGTGGAGATAATAAGAAGCCCATTTTTTGTTCTTGCAAATTGTTGTTGTTTCTCTGTTTCTATTATGTGTTTGTGGTATTAAGGGGAGCACCCTTCATCAAGTGGTATGAGAGAAGGAGTTCTTGAGTGTGTAAATAGATCACCGACTATGAGGCAGTTTGCACTAGGATCATGGTTAGGGTTTCAATGAGCAGTGCAAAAAATGCCTTTGCTAAGGGAACATGGTGGAAGAGCTGGTGTTGTGACACCTAAGGTTAGAGCACTCCAGAGACAAGTGCGAGCATTGCAAGAAGAGATTCATAGAGGAATGAATCTTAATGTCAGATACGAAAGTGAGGATGAAGCCAAGGGAGAAGGAAATTCTAAAGGGGAAGTCAAAATTGTGAATCAGGAAGAAGAAAGACTTTTCCAAGCCATTTTCAAGATTGGGAAAAGACCTAAGATTGAGGTTCCTACATTTTTAGGAAATTTTAATCCAGAAGAGTTGATCGACTGGATCAATGAATTAGAAGAATATTTTGAGTATGAAGATATTGCAGATCTTGATCGGGTGAAGTTTGCGAAGGCCAGATTGAAGGGCCATGCGAAGATCTGGTGGCAAGAGATTTAGTTGGAGTGAAATCAAAGAGGAAAGGATTAAATCACAAGATGGGATCAGATGGTGGATAAATTGAAGTGATAGTTCATTCCTATTGATTATGAGCTTGACCTACTGAAGAAGATACAAAGTTTGAAGCAAGCAGGAAGATCTGTTCAGGAGTATACAAAGGAGTTCTATCGAATCCTCATCAAAACAAGCTATGTGGAACCTGACAAGGAGAAAGTTTCCTATTAGCTTAATGGGTTAAGGCCAAGTATTCAAGAGGAGTTGAATTTGGTTCAAACAAACACTATTGAAGAGGCATACCAGTTTGGCCTAAAAGTAGAGGAAAAGATGAACAAGAAGTTTGAGAGAAGATAAAATGGAAGAGGTTGTGGTGGAAGATCTAGTGGATAGTTGTATGGAGGCCGAAGTGAAGATCTGAAAAAGAAGGATGAGGCCAGTAGCAGTCAAAATTGAAGAGGAAACAATTTCAATGATTTGCATGATCAGAATAATAGAGATCGGAGAGGAAGAGGAAGAGGACAAGGTTCAGGAAGAGGAGGCTTTCATGGAATATATTTTCACTATGAAGAAGGTCATAAGGAATTTGAATGTCCTCAACACCAAAGAATGACAGATAGGAGGAATGAAGGCTAGGCCAGAGTTGCACATGTAGATGAAGATGCCAGATCATCACATTATAAAAATGTTGAAAGAGGAGAAACATTGATTAATAGAACAGTCCTATCGAGTGGTGAGAGTGAACCTGAGTAGAGGAGGAGCTTGTTTTGCACTAGGTGCAAGTGTGAAGGTAAATGTTGTGATATGATTATCGATAGCGGAAGCACTAAAAATTTGGTGTCAGAAGAGATGGTGACAAAGTTGAAGCTCAAGAGAGAGAAACACCCATATCCATATCAGATTGCCTGGGTGTAGGATGACCACAAAGTTATGGTCAATGAACAGTGTCTGGTAAAGTTTGAGATTAGCGGGTACCATGATGAGGCACTATGTGATATCATATCTATGGATGCATGTCAGATGTTGTTGGGTAGACCGTGGTAGTTTGATAGGTGTGTTGTACATGATGGTCAGGTGAATACCTATTCTGTGACAAAGGATGGAGTGTGACATAAGCTAAATCCATTGAATGACAAAGAAGAAAAGGTATTTGGTAGTGCAAGAATAACTTTTGTTGATGGAAGAAAGTTCCTAAATGGTAGGATGGGATGAGCATGTGTGTTTTGCTTTAATTCCAAAAGCTGGTAAAGAGGAAGTAGAAGATGTGCCTGTAGAAGTTGCATATTTATTGAATGAGTTTTAGGATATTGTATCTGATAATGTTCTTGATGAATTACCACTAGTAAGGAAGATCAGTCATCAAATGGACTTGATTCTAGGAGCTAGCTTTCCAAATAAGGTAGTACACAGAATGACACCGACAGAAAGTGAAGAGTTGAACAAATAAGTACATGAGTTATTGTAGAAGGGGTTGATTCAGGAGAGCCTGAGTCCATGTCCTGTACTAGCAGTATTAGTACCAAAAAAGAATGGAGGATGTGTATAGATTTCAAGGCTATAAACAAGATCACAATCAAGTATAGGTTTCCATTGCCATGAATGGATGATATTATGGACTATTTGAGTGGATCTGTGTATTTCTCAAAGATAGATCTGAAGAGTGGATATCATCAAATTTGGATCAGAGAAGGAGATGAATGGAAGACTACCTTCAAGACAAAAAAAGGACTATATGAGTGGTTAGTCATGCCTTTTGGGCTAACCAACGCACCAAGAACTTTCATGCAGCTCATGAACAAGGTTCTGAAAGAATTTCTGGGTAATTTTGTCATTGTTTACCTAGATGATATTTTGATCTTCAGTAAGACATTAGAGGAACATATGATGCATATTCATATGGTGTTTGAGAAGATGAGGGAAGAGAAATTGTTGATTAATTTGAAGAAGTGCAGTTTTGTGAAGAAGGAATTTGTGTATCTGGGATTTGTAGTTTCAGCAGAAGGTCTAAAAATGGACCCAAAAAAAGTGTAGGCTATCCTTGAATGGCCTACTCCAAGGAGTGCTATAGAGGTAAGATCTTTTCATGGTTTGGCTAGCTTTTATAGAAATTTTATTAGAAATTTTAGCAGTATTTGTGGACCCTTGACTAAAACAATGAGAGGGGATAGAAAAGAGTTCAAGTGGACTAATGGGGTAGATAAGAGTTTTAAATTGTTGAAAAAAAAAGTTACAGAACAATCTATTTTAGCACTTCCATATTTTAATAAGGTGTTTCAAGTAGACTGTGATGCTAGTGGTACTGCAATAGGAGCCATTATGAGCCAAGAATGTAAACCTGTTGCTTATTTCAGTGAGAAGTTAAATGATGCTAAGAGAAAATATTTTGTTTATGGTCAAAAATTGTATGCTATAGTTTAGGCATTAAAGAAGTGGAGACACTATCTTCTTCCTAAGGAGTTTGTTTTGTATACTAATCATCAAGCTTTGCAATATTTGAATAGTTAAGGAAAGTTAAATCAAATGCATTTGAAATGGGTTGAGTTTTTGCAGAGTTATACATTTGTTTTGAAACACAAGAGTGGAAAGTCTATAAGGGTTGTAGATGCGCTTAGCAGAAGGAAAATATTACTAACAGAGATGTAGATTGAGGTGGTTGGGTTCAAGGAACTCAAGAATTTGTATCCAGAGGATCTTGATTTTGGTGAATCTTGGAAAGCTTGTAGAGAATCTGTTACTCTAGATTGAATGAAGTGGCTGAATTTCATCATCCAGGATGATATGCTATTCAGAGGGAGTCAGTTGTGCATTGCACAAAGTTCTATGAGGGAGAATCTTATCAAGGAGAAGCATAGAAGAGGATTGGCTAGACATTTTGGATGAGATAAAACCCTTATTTTGGTTAGTGAGAACTATTATTGGCCATAGTTGTAGCAAGATGTCAAGAAGTTTGTGCAGGGTTGTAGAGTATGTCAGATGGAAGAAGGAGTGAAGTAGAATACATGGTTGTATCAACCATTACCTGTACTAGAGAAGCATTGGGAGGATATCAATATGGACTTTGTTCTTGGTTTACCAAGGACTCAGTGGGGACATTATTCAATTTTTGTGGTAGTTGACAGATTTTCAAAGATGGCACATTTCATTCCCTGGAAGAGGACTAATGATGCAGTTCATGTGGTAGAATTGTTTTTCAAAGAAGTGATGAGACTACATGGTTTGCCAAAGAGTATAGTTTCAGATTGGGACACTAAGTTTGTTGGATATTTCTAGTGCACATTGTGGAAGAATATAAAGATGGATTTAAAGTTCAGTTCATCACATCATCCACAGACTGATGGTCAAACAAAATTGGTGAATAGGAGTTTGGTGAATTTGCTAAGATGTTTGGTTAGAGATAAGCCAACAAGATGGGATTTGATTTTACCACAGGTAGAATTCACATACAATAATTTTGTCAACAGGAGCACTGGTAAATCACCATTCCAGATTGTATATGGAAGTAGTCCCAAAAATGCATCTGAGTTAAGGAAGATAGATAAAGGAGAGATAAGTAGTGCTCAAGCTGAGGATTTTGCAGAACATTTGAAGAACATCCATGAGGAGGTGAGGAAGCACATTACCAAGATGAATGCGCAATGTAAGGCTAAGGTAGATGAGAAAAGGAGGAATAAGGAATTTTAGGTTGGGGATGAAGTGATGGTTCATTTGCAGAAGGAACAATTTCTTGTTGGTACATATAAAAAGCTAAAAATGAAGAAGTTTGGGCCATGTAAGATACTGAAGAAACATGATTCAAGAAATGCCTATGAGGTAGAATTGCCTACTGAGCTGAATATTTCATCAGTATTTAACATTTCAAATTTGATCAAGTATCATGAAGGGGGTGTTGAAGATGAGATCACAGTAGCACAGTGGAGTATTTCGGCAACTAGTTCAGATACCAAGGAGATTGAGGACATACTGGATAGTCATGTTGGCAGAACTACAAGGAATAGGATATATGAAGAATATATGGTCAAATGGAAAGGATGCCCTGTTGAAGATTCATCATCGCTAACAAAGGAGGAGGTTAACCATCTTGGTTTCCCTCTTCACACCTAAGTCGTGATAGGGTCACTTCTTGAATTACCCCTGGTGTTTGATACAGGAGCATCTTGGGTGTAAGAGCAATCTTGCATCACCCAAAAATATTTTTGGTTTCTTTTCAATAAGGGTTATCTTGTGTAGAGCTTCTATTTTTGGAAATTTACTATTTTTAGTAATTTTTCCGTTCATGCTTAGATTGGTCCATTTTCTTCCTTGGAGGTTCATTTTGGTTATATTAGCCTGCCAGTAAAGTTTCATTGCTAGATCAGGTTTAGGTTTGAAGATATTGAAATTTTTTCATATTGGTAGCAAGGTACAGAAAATTTGAACTCAGTTTTGAAGGCTTTAAAGGCCCCAGATGAGGTCAAAAATTTGGCTAGCTGGAGCTTGCATAAGTTAGGTGTTGTAGAGTGTTCATGCCCTTTCCAAAATGGGGTCATAATAGTCAATCGGGTCAACGGGTGATGACTTATGGTCTCTAGACGTTGGGTCACCTAAAAGGGCAGAAAATGATTTTCCTTCCAAATTTCTGTTTGGGTTTCAAAAGTTATTTTGAGCCAAAATTGATGTAATAAATTGTAAAATAAAATAATTCTAAGTTTGGTCAGCCTTATTGGCTAAAATTCTGGAACCTTCCCAGGCGGTGGAAAATTGCATTTATAAGGAAGGTTGTAGTGTTGTCTTAGCCAGTTCGGAGTAGTTCTGGGTAGTTTTGGATAATAATTTGAGGCTTTGTCCTATATAATATTGTAAGAGAAAATTCCCATGTGGCTTTGCACATTGTAATTCTAAAATTTGTAATTCCACATTTGTGGAGATAATAAGAAGCCCATTTTCTATTCTTGCAAATTTTTGTTGTTTCTCTATTTCTGTTATGTGTTTGTGGTATTAAGGGGAGAACCCTTCATCATTCCTCTGGCTTCCCTTTATCATAATATCCAATATATCTATGATCTCTTCCTCTTTAAATTCCTCTACCTCTTCCTCTTTATCTTTTCTCTTGTCTCCTACTTAACTTGTCTCAATCTTTTAAGGCATACTGATATGCACCTTCTACATTCCCAATTTTCATCATACTAAGCTCCTTGTGAATTAAAATCCTCAAACCATTCAAGTACCTCATAAATATTTCTACTTCATCCTCCTTAAAACCTGATTTGATATCCAACTTGTAGAATTCTTCAGTATATTATTTCACATTCGTGTCAATTTGCCTAAAAGTTTACAATTTAATGATCAAACTGACCTGATAATCAAAGGGCAAGAACTTCTAAAGCCTTCATATTATTTACCATCCTATCCCAAGATTTGATATTATCCTTACCTATTCTCCTTCTATCATTTTGAAAATGATCCCATTAAGGTGAAGCATGACCTCTTAACTTAGTACAAGCATAGTTTACCAACCTGTCTTCATCGGTGCCTTCAAAATAAGAGTACTTGTCCATAGCTGAGATCTAATCCAACAAATCATCTACATCCAATATTCCATCATTATCTCGTGGGTTAAAATGTGGTCTATCATTAACCCTAGTAAGATACCCAATAAAAATTTCTTCTCCTTGAACCAATTTTAGTTGTACTTGTGCTTCTCCCTCAGCCTAATTTTTATTCTCCTATTCAACATCACTTAGATCTTCAATATGTCAACCTATCCTTTGGGTTGTTTGAACTACCTCCAATCTTATGGAAACTTATCTCAAAATCTATATAATATTAGGGTATGCACCTCTTCGACCTCTAGTACCTCTCCTAGCCATACCAAAAGAAACCTCTATAATCATCGGTCAGATCTTTACTCTACCACCCCATGACAAACTATTTCAGGAATCACACACTTAGGAGACACAACTCTTTTCACAGCAATCTAAAACATTTTCTTTGATTCCACTTGATGTGGCCAAAGGAAGGAAGGACCAAGATGATCAATCCTACCTTACGGGAAGAGTAAAAATAACAGCAAAAAAAAACATGGAATAAAAGAGAAAATGCAAGATCCAATTTATATTAACTGAGATCAAACTATTCAAAAAATTTCTTCATACATGTTGGGCTATAAGGCCTACCTAATTGCAGCCTTACAATTTAGCTAAATCAACCTCATTCATCTATGACTTACTACCTTACTAAATTATATCAAGTTACAATAAATAGTCATCAAAGCATACAAGTTGGCCCTTAAGAAATATTATTCTTCCCAATAATAGGAAAATGTGTTACAAAAGAAAGGGAAAGTTCTAAATCATAAGAAGTCGATGCATAAACCATGCAAAGATATCCAATCCCAAATTTAGGTCCACACATGATCCAAGAACATAAAAAGATGCACCACCATTCACTAGAAGCCATTAATTGTCACTGCAAGATCAAAATCCCACCAATGGTTAGGAACAAGAAACAAACACACTACTTGACAACAGATGCATCATAAATCAAGAAACATAGATTTGAATGAAGTGTGATCATGGGAAAGTGATCAAATATAGGTCCAGGTTAAGATACTATGACCACACCCACTAACTCAAATTTATGATAAACTGCCAACACAATCTCACTAACAAAATATAAGAACAAAAAGAACAAATCTATTTATTTATTTTTTAGTAGATTCAAGATTGTGATAAAACCCAAGATGCTTCTGCATTAATATAATATGTACAATCCATGAGTTGTAAAGGGGATTTTTTCATTATGAACAAATTTTATAAAATCAATGATAATGGACTATGATGATCCAAAGGGAAGATGAATTTGAGTTGTTCTTTTGAAAGGGGCTTGGGAAAGTTGAATTCTCCAAGCTAAAGCCTCTAAATACCATGTTTCCTATAGCTTCCTCTTCCATCAAAGAAGATAAGGTTGCTAACATTTTAGAGTTTTTAGGGTTGTCTAGCCTCTAGGGTCTATGGTTGACAGTATGGGCTTTAGAGTTGAGGTATATTATCATATATACCTTAAAGTGTGTAGGGTCGAGGGATAATATTTCTAGGGTTGATATTATGTGTGTGAAAATTGTACCTGATCTATAGACACAACACTTCAGTAAAACATTAGAGGTTAGCAAAAATTAAAATTGTGCAAAATTGAAATCTAATTTAACCAAGTGATTTATTGCCTTCTAGTAGGTGCGAGATTGATGTTCTCAGATTGTTATTGAGATCAGTGACCTAGACGACACCTAAATGAAGGATTTGAATGCAATTGATCTAGATATGAATTGAATGCAATTAATCTATTTTTTTTTATAATATTTTCTATGCAATAATATGAAAAATGATATGAAATCTATGATATGTAAAAACTGATATGCTATGAATTGATCTAACAATAATATGAAAACAAAAGTGATCTCACAATAATGTTGATTCGCAATAAGCTTTGATCCTTCCAATTCCAATTCTCCAGCGTGATTGTGAAAAAATATGAGATTCTGTGGATGCAAATTTGAGAGATCAATTATGAAGAGCTGAGTCTTGTTTTTATAGAAATCCAAGGCTTTGGAGGTGCATGGAAGAAAGCCATAAATCACTCAGATTAACTCAGCTTGATTTTTAAGTTATGTGATAATAAAGATAATTTAATTCACAAAAACATGCAAATCATGCAAAAATAGCTTTTTAACTCAAATTAGAAGTTTAGATTAACTTTAAAACTTAAAAAGGATGTTGAGTTCTAAAAAGTCAACACTTTGCATTGATTTTCTAATTTGGAGTTTAACTGTTTCTTTGATTGTGCACATGGATAATTATGAATTAATAAATAAATAAAGTGATTTATGCTCAACTTAACTGATTTTTGAAAATAAATAATTGATTTATGGGTTAATCAATTATTTAATAAAACTTTTATTAAAAACTATATTATTAAATAATGACAACTTGCTTTAATTAATTAAATAAAAATTTAATCAATTATTCATAGGATATTAGATTTATTGTCAAAATTAAATAATACAATTAATAATAGATAGAATTAAATTTAATTACACAATTAAGTGGCAAGATATTAAATCTAATTAATTAAATATGAAAATATTCAATTAATCAAACTTAGGATAAATGTGATTTATTGCCAAATAATCATTAAATTAAAGATAATTAAGATAATTAGGAATATTGCTAGGAATATTTCCCGATGCAGAATTTAAGATAATCAATTAGGATTCGATGATGTTTAGATGTGCCTTAGGTTAGGACTTTGATTTTGATTTCGTTCGATATGTCGATGTAGGAGATTAATGAATTTATAGCCCATTTTTGGGGTATTACATTTTGCCCCTCTTTGAATTACTGTGTGAAGCGCAGTGGTTCAAAGATAGTCTGGGTTTGATAAAGATATGAAACTGATGTTTGAAATTGATAATTGATATGAGACAGAAGCTAATTGATATTGATTTGATATGGAGATAATAGGTCCTGAATGACCAAAGATAATGTTCACTATAACAGAAAATGAACTTATGATTGCGAAAAAGTGTCAAAACACCTGATTCCAAACCTTAGGATTGCGAAGAAGTGAGTGACCGATTCTAGACTTGATTGTCTTAGCAGAACTAGCAGGTATCACATCTGAACCCTTCAGTTGCCAAAGAACCAATGAAAGAACACTATGATCCAATGGTTACAAAAATTGATACAGTTTACAAGATTAGGAGAATACCAGATTGATATGGATCTTGATGAATCTGATATGCCCCAAGTGATGATAGATTTGCCTCGAGCGATGAGGTCTTTTTTGATAAATCAGTAACTAGACATGGTTGTTGTCTTGATTACTGAGGAAGATATGATTTCCATAAAGATATAATTTCAAATTTGATTATAGACTTAGAATGATGTGTAATACCGTGCCCCCTTCGGGATTAAAATTGAAATTTGACAAGAGAAGTCAGCGTTAAATGGTTTAGAAGCATGTAAATTGATTTGAGAAGTGGTTAAACATGTCCGGGAATGCATTCTGCATCGGTTAGAGGTCCAGACAACCAAGTTTGACTAGGTTTGACCATGAGTTGACCATGGTTGACCAAGTTTGAAATTTTGATAGTTTGATGTAAGATAATCAATTAAGTTGAAAAATAGATTTATACTATGATTGAAGGTTGATTATGCAAGTAGTTGACAATATGAATGATCTCAGATTTTGATTTTGATCCCGAAAAAGGATTCTACTTGTTGTTTCATTGGAGGAACCTTCGTGTGAGATTCAACTCTTGTTAGATTTGAAGATGCGAGTGGAGAATTGTTTAAGCATTGAAGTTCGTTTAATCATTATGAGATTATGGAACATGCAAAATGCAAAATGAAATGCAACCTAAGACCTAGGACCTAGTCAATGATCATATGTCAATTTGTTATCATCATTGAACTTTTAGGTAACCGGATAAATCAATACAATGCCCACTAGCTATGAAACCATAGACATATGAATATTGATTTGTATGTGCAAGAATCAATACAACACCCACTGGTCAACAACCATGGATATATGAATATTGATTTTATTTTTGGAATGTTGGATTAGATATAAGCACCAAGGCACAAACACCAGGATGACCTGAATATCATGTCCATTTTGATATAGCAATTTGTATAAGCATCAAAACATAAATATCATGATGACCTGAATACGCCTTGCATTCAAACACATCAAACAGTCAAGAGATCATTCTAAATCCAATGTGAATTACCCGTAGTGACCCTATATCATTCACATCCTTAGGTAAGATCATTTTTCACAGTAGGAGAAAGAACTCACTCAAAAAGACAATAGTTAGATCAATACATCTTTGAATCATCCGGGTATCAATGGTCGAGGTACGCATGGCCATCCAATTCGAGATAGAGGTTCTTACAGTCGGACACCATTTCAATCCAAAATTTCCAAAGTTGTTAGCTTGAAGGGACACAATATGCAAAAATCTCAATGTGAATTAGTAAGCATACAAGGAGATAAAAGCATGTAAAAAAAGCATAGATTGTTTTCAGTTTGATGTTTGATTGCGTTGTTGTAGATGCAAAATCCTTTCTGAAGACAAGACTGACTGACCGACTCACATGAAGCTTCAAAAGGACTCTGACTGGATATGATACATCTAAGATACGTTGGAGACCATAGGATATGACATTGATTGCCCCCAAGTTTGAACATTGATAGGATACAAACACTTGAGCAGATTGGTGTACAAACCAACTTATTGAAAACAAACTAGGAGATATGTACAAATTAAAAAAAAATTGAAAGCTGGGAAAGACCAAGATTGCGCTGATAGATGGAGCATTTTGAAACAAGTGGCGCCCGTTTGTCGGGTTTTCACCATCTTGGTAGAGATTCTATTTTTGCTACCAAGGCGCCTGTTTCCAGGTTTTCACTAAGGCACTTTTTTTTGTTTTTTTTAATTTTTTAATTTTTTAATTTTTTAATTTTTTAATTTTTTAATTTTTTAATTTTTTAATTTTTTAATTTCTAATTTTTATTTATTTTTATTTTTGATATTTTTCAATTTTTTTTGTGAATCATCAAGGCACCTATTGCTAGGTTTTCACCAAGATGTTTATTTTTTTAGGACTTTTTCTGATTTTTATAAGTTTTTCAGGACATTTTACCATAAACTGAATGCCTTAGGCGTAGAATTTCTTCAGATGGAGAATGTTGATTGGTTCTTAGAGCTGTTCTCCTTTAGTCATTGAGAGTTGATAGGCACCAGAGCCAAAAGTAGCAGTGATAACAAAGGGACCCAACCAGTTGGGTTCAAACTTCCCCTTGCGTTATCGATGGAATTGATTTTTAGGATTTTCTCTCAAGACTAGATCACCAACCTGAAATTCTCTATGTCTGACTTTCTTATTGTAGCCTCTAGACATTCTCTTCTGATATACTCTGAGATGATCATATGATGCTTGTCTGTGCTCATCTAGTAGTTCAAGTTCTTGCAACCTAGGCACTCTGTAGTCATCATCAGTTATTAGACCATGCATTCTAATTCTTAGTGATGGAATTTCAACCTCAATAGGTAGTACCGCCTCAGACCCATAAACTAAAGTGAAAGGTGTAGCCCCAGTGGGAGTTCTGATACTTGATCTGATACTTGTTCTGATACTGGTTCTAATACTTGTTCTGATACTAGTTCTGATACTTGTTCTGATACTTTTTTTGATACTGGTTCTAATATTGGTTCTGATACTTGTTCTGATACGTGTTCTGATACTGGTTCTGATACTTGTTCTGATACTGGTTCTAATACTGGTTCTGATACTAGTTCTGATACTTGTTCTGATACTGGTTTTGATACTTATTCTGATACTTGGTATACTTGATAGCATCTTTTTCCATTGCAAACTCCCAAGTAAGATCATATCGTGCAGTCCCAATGTCTGGCAAGGTGGAGAACAAGAGGGATTGGCAAGCTGGTGGAAGAGATGGAAGACAAGAGAATGAAAGAGAATGAAGGGAAGAAATCCTCAAGGTAAAACTCCTCAAGAATACTCAAGTTAGAGAAAAATTGTCATGTAAAGTGCATTTGGACAAGCAATAAAAGGCCAGCATAGGATAAGTCACAAAATCGTAATGCAAGAGCATGAAAGGATGCATTCCAAAGGAGTAGACATGTCAAGAGGCTTCATAGCATCGTGTTTTACTCTTTCTTTCTTAGATCAAGACCAAAGGGGAAAAAGATAGCGAAAGGCTATAATGAATGGAGGAAGATAGACATGAAGGCTAAATAGGA
This sequence comes from Chamaecyparis obtusa, assembly GCA_027943335.1. Taxonomy (NCBI): domain Eukaryota; kingdom Viridiplantae; phylum Streptophyta; class Pinopsida; order Cupressales; family Cupressaceae; genus Chamaecyparis; species Chamaecyparis obtusa. The sequence continues at coordinate 66,274 of BSBK01010698.1, forward strand.
AGAGAATGAAAGCAAGATCATCATAAGATAGCTCATAAGATAGCCAAATGTTTGTGTATAGATCAACATTGTCAAGATCAAAGAGAGAAGATGGAATGGATGAAATATGTAGAAGAACTACACATGATGCCTGATTGCCAGTTTTCATCATGGTACTTATCCAAGGTGCCACAAGGGAGTGGTTTTCAGCATAGGATGAATTTATTTCTCTTTACTTTTGCTACCAAGGTGCCTATTTCCAAGTTTTCACGAAGGCACATTTTCAATTTTATTTTATTTTTCATTTCTTTTTGAATTTTTGGAATAAGGCAAACTTTTTAGATAGTGCTCCTTGAAAGGATAAACCATGATATGCCAAGGAATTAAAATGATATGCTCAAAGATGCTAATAGGGAAAGGGAGATGGAAGAGAAAAATGGAGGATAAGGTTTTATGTAAAGCAAGTGAGGTTGGAAGATAGGAGGAATAGGCAAATGAGGAAAAATGATAGAAGGTAAAAGGATAATGCATGGAAGGATTGTAAAAGGGTAGGTGGAAAGGAAGGAAAGATCAACGTCAAAACATAACTTGAAGGGTGGCAAGAGGATGAAGGAAATGTGAATGAAGGAAAATGTGAAGGAATATGGTGAATGGATAGTAGAGGTTGTGGTTTAGGTGCATGAAATGAAAGAATATTTTTGGAGGGAGATGAAGTGGAAGCCTTTGGAAGCTTGAATGTCAACTTAACTTTTTGCTCAACACCAGACTCTTTCAAGAGAGACTTTGGAATCCATATAGCTATAGACTTTTCATTTCTTTTTGGTAATTTGGAGAGAATATCTTTAATGATAGATTTTGGAACCCATACTTGTCTTGTAGTTTTTGTCTTAGATATCTCTTTTGACTTTATGCATCCATGTCATTTAGAGGAGACATGGTGATCCTTTTTTGATGGATTCTTGTATTGCTTCTTTTTCTTGTATTGAACATTCAAGTTACTTCCAAAAGACTTGGGACTTGTGGAAGAAGGAGGATATGATTGGTTTAGATGGGTGGGTGGATAAAAAGGATTCAAGGGTATGCATCTATGTTGATCTTGAGGAAAGATGGGAGATGGAGAGATGTAAGGACCCAAGATGGATGGCGAATTAGGAGAGTTAGGAGGGGAAAGTGAAGGGACATAAGGACCCAAGATGGAAGGTAGACTTGAAGCCCTTAGTAGTGGTGGAGGAGGTCCAAGGATGGACATGGAAGATACAAAAGGATAATCAATAAGTTCATCAGCATCTATATGACAACCAAGGATATCAGCATCTTTAGAGTGAGTGTTAGAATTTTCAATAGAATCATGGACATCTTGAATCGGAGCACCTTCTTTGATAGGATTGTTCAAAGCTTGCAAAGACTTAGGATGAGTAGAAAGTGGAAATGAACATGGAGTGGTAGAATAAGAAGATGAAAGACTTTGATCTTGACAAGGAGCTTTGGATAACACAAGCGTACAATTTTTTTCTTGATTTTCAATAGGCTTAACATTGGAAGTAACAACACCATTTTTACCAACCTTAATGGAAGTATCCTCTTTAGAAAGTGCAAGTGTAGTAAGGTTATTTTGATGGTCAATAAGCTCAACAGTGTAAGTAGTAGCATGATCTTGCTTAGGAGAAGATTTAAGACATGGTGGAATGCATGAAAAAGGATGTACAGGATCAAAAGAACCATGGAATGGATAAGAGACATCATGAAAAGGATTGGATGACATAGAGGGTTCTTGATCTTGATCTTTCTTTATGTTCTTTTCTTCATCATTTTTGGAGTCCTCTTGACATGGAGCCACTTCTAAGGATAAGGAAGCATGTTGGGATTGTATGGAAGACTTTGGAAGAGATGGTGGAGGACTAGCTGAAGTAGGCATTGTAGCATATGAAGGCATAGGCTCTTTAGGTTTAGCATTATTGAAAGTATTTGCAACCAAGTGAAGGTTAGCTTGAGTTTCTTTAAGAGGTAGCCCTGGAGGATAACTATATGGAGCTGCATGAAAAGTATCAGAGCTTATGTCGGATGAAGGTTCTATGAAAGATTTGAAAGACTCAGAAGATTTAAGAAATGTAGGGGTATTGGAGGAAGTAGGGGATGGAAGGGAACCATCACAAGACAAAGGTCCAACATTAAAATGATCTTGCTTGAGAGTGTAATCTTTATTTTCAGCCTGAGAGTTCTTGGAGGAGAGATCCTTATAGTATTGACATTTTAAATTAGCACGATACATTTTATATTCCTCAATAGAAGTAGATGTATAATCTAGATATTGTCCACAAAAGCCATCAAAGTCTCTTTCAAAATCAGAATCATATGGATCACCATCACAATCTATCCAATATGATGGCCCAATATAGTAAGGAGGAACACACGACGAGGACTCTTAAGAATAGAGGTGTCATATGTATCATTATATTGTCCATCATCATAGTCATCATAGTCTCCAAAGATGGATGTGCCACTCTCCATGGAAGAGGTATCATAAGGATTATTACATTGCTCAAATTTTGTTCGGGGGCATGGTGACATGTACAAGTCTTTATCAAATGGAAAAGGACATAGAGCTTCCATGGAGAACTCTTTAGGTTCCTTCACTTTCTTAAGATTGTTAAGTTCAACTTGCATAGCATGCATCTGTTTCATCATAGCAGTGATTAGAATTTCTTCCTCATGTGTATTGATTCTTTGAGACATGTGTACTAATTCTCAATAGCTACTACTCTGTTCCTGACACAGTGATTTGTCTGACAGGTTTTGGAATTAGGCTAAAAAAGCTAAGTATCTAGCAATTCTGACAATTTTCTGACACTTTTTCTAAATTTTCCCAAACGACACTCTGCAGACTTGTACGACACTGGGTAGGCAATGAAACGATAGTTGAAAAAATCACATGACAATTGCAAGAAAGATTTTGACTCTTAGAATTTTCTGGCATCAAAACTCATACGACACTGGGTTGGTTATCATATGACAGTTGGGTATCAATGAAACAATAGTTGGGAATCTCATACGATAGTTGCAAGCAGGATTGACTTTGAGAATTTGCTGGTATGAAAACTCGTATGACACTAGGTACTCAATAATACAACAGATGGGCAGTACTAAAATGATAGTTTAGAAAACTCGTATGACTTTTGACCTCCTGAAATGACTTTTGACTCCAGAAAGGATTTCACTTCAAATTTTGGAAATTTAGGGTTTTCAGTTTTAGCTTGTTTGCAAATTGTATTGTCTAGATTTGAAGATTGTAATAGATTTGTTCATTTTCAATAACTAGATAGATAAACAAGCACACAAAATAGCAAGTAAGTGATTTCAAGCATGTCTAAAAACAATGAGCAAGGGTAAAAGCAACCTTGCGCATGAACAATCAAGTGATTTTATTCATTCTAATCCTCATAAGTGCTAATTGTGTATATTCAAAAAATGTTTTGCAATAATGCACATATACCCTAGAAAATAAAAATTTGGCCTCGCTAGGGTTTTTAGTAATGGTTTGACTCTGCAACTTTTATGATCCAAAGAGGTGAACTCCAATCCCGGTGCACCAGGGTTTTGACATAGTTCAAGAACTTAATCTTCAGGAGCTGCTAGGGAGATCTGACAACCCAACAATGAACCATACCCGTGGAGATTTCTTCCACAAGGACATTTATATAGCGGCTGTCACTACCACGGTGAAAATGGCTATTACCACTTGAGGTTCTGTCAACGCAGTTTTCCCTGTGAAGGGATTGTATGCTATGGTTAACCCTCTCTCAAGGTGACTCACAATAGTGTACCACAAGGGGACTTGGCTCCAAATCCAAGGTTTTTGACACCTTTTCACTTTTAACCCAAACAAAGCAAGTAGATTAATCTGACACGCTAAGACAAAGTTTTGCTTCACCAAGGTCTATAATGTCAACTCCATGTGATCTATCAACCTCTCCAGAGAGAGAATGTATCAATCAATAAGAGAAGGTGCACTAACCAATTTTGATTCACCAAAGCTTATGATGTCAACCCCACGTGATCTATCAACCTCTCCTGGGAGAGAATGTATCAATCAATAAGAGAAGACGCACTAACCAAGTTGAATGTGAAATGCACTAAGTATCCTCCCTACCTACAAGGATTTTGTCATCAAGAAGGATTTTGCTGGGAATCCAATTTGTCAAGAATCATGAATAGTGTTCATAGGGCCTAATTACTATGTGAGCACATATGTATGTTTCCAAAAGAAAATCTACCAAAAGTACCCAAAAAGCAGAAAGAGGAACACTTAACACTTAAAGCGAATATCAAATGAGTCCACAAGGTGGAACACTTAACACCTCACACAAGCTAAAAACAAGTCCCCAACTTAGAAAACAAGTGAGTTCCTAAAAGTACAAATGGGTTGCCAAGTGGAACACTTAACGCTTCTATCCTGTTGACCCCTCCCCTTTAACGTGGTGCTGATATTGTAACCACAGGGTGGAATGAGGGGCCAGCAGATTAGCGAGTCTAATAACCCAAGAGCAATCAAGATCAATCACAAGTATCTGAGACTACTTAATGAATCTTTAAGGGATCACAACCTAGTATCAATTATGCAAGTGTGTAAAACAAAAGCATGAAAAGAATCACCCAAGCTAGACACACGAGAGATTTATTTTAAGCCCAAATTAAAATATTATCAGCACAAGTGGAATACCTGAGATCCTCGCAACGCACTTAGTAGAATTTTACCTAATTTTAGCAAACTTTACGCTTTTTTAATCAAAACCAGCAAGAGTCAATAAAAATAGAGAATTCCAACTGTTAAGATTAGCTGTTAGTCAAAATCCAAAAATCAAATCTGACAAACTGCCTGCAAAAATGAAATGATAATTGAAATCTGATGCCTAAACTCGTACGATAGTGGGTCTATTACTAGACGACAGTAAGAAACTTGTATGATAGTGGGTATGCTCCTAGATGATAGTCTGGAAACTCGTACGACACTAGGTGTCTGATGAAACAATAATCCAGCTTCCAAATGACAGTGGGTGCCTGATGAAATGATACTTGGTCAACTGTTGTACGATAATAGGCTCAAACTCATATGACTTTTGTCAGAAAATCATATGAAGATTGTACGGACAAAAAATAAAAATCATATTTTTGCATAGAAACCGAGCAAAAAAAGACAAAAATTGATAGAATTGAATTGGAAACCCATTTCAGGGCCCCACGGTGGGCACCAGAAATGTGTGTGTGAAAATTGTTCCTTATCTGTAGACACAACACTTTAGTAAAACATTAGAGGTTAGCAAAAATCAAAATCGTGCAAAATTGAAATCTAATTTAACCAAGCGATTTACTGCCTTCTAGTAGGTGCGAGATTGATGTTCTCAGATTGTTATCGAGATCAGTGACCTAGATGACACCTAAATGAAGGATTTGAATGCAATTGATCTAGATATGAATTGAATGCAATTAATTTTTATTTTTATTTTTATATTTTCTATGCAATAATATGAAAAATGATATGAAATCTATGATATGTAAAAAGTAATATGCTATGAATTGATCTAACAATAATATGAAAACAAAAGTGATCTCACAACAATGTTGATTCACAATAAGCTTTGATCCTTCCAATTCCAATTCTCCAGCGTGATTGTGCAAAAATATGAGATTCTGTGTATGCAAATTTGAGAGATCAATTATGAAGAGCTGAGCCTTGTTTTTATAGAAATCCAAGGCTTTGGAGGTGCATGGAAGAAAGCCATAAATCACTCAGATTAACTCAGCTTGATTTTTGAGTTATCTGATAATAAAGATAATTTAATTCACAAAAATATGCAAATCATGCAAAAATAGCTTTTTAACTCAAATTAGAAGTTTAGATCAACTTTAAAACTCAAAAAGGATTTTGAGTTCTAAAAAGTCAACACTTTACATTGATTTTCTAATTTGGAGTTTAACTGTTTCTTTGATTGTGCACATGGATAATTATGAATTAATAAATAAATAAAGTGATTTATGCTCAACTTAACTAATTTTTGAAAATAAATAATTGATTTATGGGTTAATCAATTATTTAATCAAACTTTTATTAAAAACTATATTATTAAATAATGACAACTTGCTTTAATTAATTAAATAAAAATTTAATCAATTATTCATAGGATATTGGATTTATTGTCAAAATTAAATAATACAATTAATAATAGGTAGAATTAAATTTAATTGCACAATTAAGTGGCAAGATATTAAATCTAATTAATTAAATATGAAAATATTTAATTAATCAAACTTAGGATAAATGTGATTTATTACCAAATAATCATTAAATTAAAGATAATTAAGATAATTAGGAATATATATGGGTATGTGCACAAAGATGGGGTACCAAAAAGGGGGTTTAAGATGCCACTTTTTTCTTGAAATCAGCAAACTCTGAACTTCAATAACAAATTGAAGATAGTTTGACTCAAAATTTTGAAACACAACAAGAATAAGAGTTGTAGTACTCTGAATCTAGTTTCTAAACTACTCATTTATTTGAAAAACGGTGAAGATTAAGGCCTTCAACTAGGGGGAGCACAAAAAGTGGTACTATTTTTTGTGAAAAAAATAACATAGCGCCTATTGTGCTCCCCCTAAAATGTTAACTTATTTTTTGAAATTATTTAATCAGTCTAGTGAGAAGTTAGCTAACACCACGTAGTTTACCTCAGATTTTTCTGCTAATTTTTTTATGAATGTATGAATTTCTATGACTTTTTGAACTCAAACATCCCAAAACACATGAAATTTGGGCGTGCTCCCCATAGAAATCATTCAAAATTAGTCAAAAATCATTTTTTTTTTAAAAAAGTGTGTAGAATGGAGTCTAGTTTCTAAAAAACTAAGTTTTTGCAAATTTTGACAAACAAAGCAAAATCTATATCCAAAATACTACACATTGGTTTTTGACAAAAAATTGACATACATTCAATGGAAATTAATGTTGATAGGCTTAAAATTATCATTTTTGGAAATAAATTATATGTTTAGATAGCTAACTCAAAGACTAATAATCTCACATTGTCTGATTTTTTCATTATCGAATCACCTGTAAACTAGATGGAGAGCACACATAAAAAGTGAAGGTTTTTTCTAATGTTTCTTCGAATTCATGTCAAACTCATGGCTTATACATCCAAGCCTTTGGGTTGGATCTCCAAAGAAAATCCAAGCCTTAGGTTTGGTAAAATACAAGCCTTCAAATAGGGTGCACACCCTATTTGGCGTGCACCCTATTTGAATCTATGCTTGAAATAGGGTGCACCCCAAATAGGGCGTGCGCCCTATGCCAAGCATAAATAGGCTCTAAAGAACCATTAGGACCCATTCTAATGTGTCCTAATGATTCCATAGTGGTTTTAATTTCCTCTAAATAGTCTATTAGGACCCATTATTGTCACTTAGAACATGTTAGAACTCTCATGATCCACTACAAACCCTTAGACAACATTATGGCCTGTTAGGACACATAGATCCTCAAAGTGTGTCCTAAGAGGTATTAATTGATTGCAGTATTTTCTTATGGTTCTTAATAGGTGCTAAAGAGCCATAATAAGATCTAAAAAACATTAGGAACCCTCATTTAATACATTAGAAGCACCTCAAACCATAAAGTGTGTCATCCAAAATCTCTCTCTCTCTCTCTCTCTCTCTCTCTCTCTCTCTCTCTCTCTCTCTCTCTCTCTCTCTCTCTCTCTCTCTCTCTCTCTCTCTCTCTCTCTCTCTCTCTCTCTATTTCTCTCCTTCTATCTACTTCTCTTACCCTAGATCTCTTTCTTACCTTCTCTCTCAACCCTTTCCCTCTGTCTCTCTCCCTCACCCCTCCCATTTCCTCTCACTATCTCTATATCTCCCCTTTCTCTATTCTTCTCATAACCCATCCCCCTCTACCTCTCCCTCATTACCCCTCTCTATCTATCTATCTATTTCTCTTACCCTATATCTCTTTCTTACCTTTTCTCTTACCTCTCCCCCTTTGCATCTCTCTCTCTCCCTATCTATCTATCTACTTCTCTTACCCTATATCTCTTTCTTACCTTCTCTCTTAACCCTCTCCCTCTCTCTATCTACTTATCTCACCCTATATCTCTTTGAACTTACCCTCTCTCTCTCTCTCTCTCTCTCATTACTCCCCCCTCTCTCTCTCTTGTATGATTCATTATGATCCCTTAACACCTCTTTAACATTCTAGGACATATCAATGAGTCCCAAGACCCCATATGACCCTTAGGGCCCCTAAGGGTTGCATGGGGTCCTTAGAACAACTTTACACCCCTCATGACTCCTTATACCCCTTAGGACCTCTTGAGAACAACAAGATGTATTCCTATTAGTGCTATGGGGTTATAAGGGGTCGTAGGATTAATTATGATCTCTTAACACCTCTTTGATATCCTAGGACATATCAATGAGTCCCAAGACCCCATATGACCCTTAGAACCCCTAAGGGTCACATGGGGTCCTAAGAACCACTTTACACCCCTTACAACTCCTTATGACCCTCTATGACCAATTAGGACCCTTTACGGACCCCTAAGGGTCACATGGGGTCCTAAGAACCACTTTACACCCCTTACAACTCCTTATGACCCTCTACGACCAATTAGGACCCTTTACGGACACCTAAGGGTCACATGAGGTCCTAAGAACCACTTTACACCCCTTACAACTCCTTATGACCATCTACGACCAATTAGGACCCTTTACAGACACCTAAGGGTCACATGGGGTCCTAAGAACCACTTTACACCCCTTACAACTCCTTATGATCCTCTACGACCAATTAGGACCCTTTAGAGACACCTAAGGGTCACATGGGGTCCTAAGAACCACTTTACACCCCTTCCGACTCCTTATGACCCTCTACGACCAATTAGGACCCTTTACGAACACCTAAGGGTCACATGGGGTCCTAAGAACCACTTTACACCCCTTACGACTCCTTATGACGCTCTATGACCAATTAGGACCCTTTATAGACACCTATGGGTCACATGGGGTCCTAAGAACCACTTTACACCCCTTACAACTCCTTATGACCCTCTATGACCAATTAGGACCCTTTATGGACACCTAAGGGTCAGATGGGGTCCTAAGAACCACTTTACACCCCTTATGACTCCTTATGACCCTCTACAACCAATTAGGACCCTTTACAGACACCTAAGGGTCACATGGGGTCCAAAGAACCACTTCACACCCCTTATGACTCCTTATGACCCTCTATAACCAATTAGGACCCTTTACAGACACCTAAGGGTCACATGGGGTCCTAAGAACCACTTTAGACCCCTTACGACTCCTTATGACCCTCTACGACCAATTAGGACCCCTAAGGACCACTTAAAACCCCTTATTCATTAACTCTCTCTCTCTCTCTCTCTCTCTCCCAGTCACCCCTCTATCTCTCTTTGTCTCTTTATCATGTCTCTCTCTCTCTCTCTCTCTCTCTCCCCCCATCTATCTCTCTTTTATGCATTTCTAGAAAGGGCGTGCTCCAAATAGGGCGTGCACCAAAAAGGGCATACGCCCTATTTGGTGCATGCCCTTTGTAGAAAGCCCAAAAATGGCAAAAAACCCAAGAATCCCATGAAGGAGGCCCACTTTTACTGTATTATGTCTAGAACACATAGTTTGCACAACAAATATTCACTTTCATGGTGTTGGAGGTCAAAAAGAAGACTATTTTATCAACTTGGACCACCTTTTTTTGCAAGGTCAACATTGTGGTGCAAAAAACAACCTTTATTTAGCAAATTTGACATATTTCAAGGTAAGTTTTGTTTGTTCTTGCATGTCAAAATGTGAATAAATCCTTTTTATTTTATTTCATATTATATGGACTTGTGGAAAGCATAAATAGACATGTATTGGACTATAGTTGTATTATAATTTGATATATATAAATTGTAATACTTTTATATTATGTTATGACTTATTATAATAGATTGATTAAAAAAACCATAATTGTTGTATTAGATTGATATTTTATAATGTGTAAATTTTAATGAATTTCAATGTATATATAGATCTTATTCATCATGCCGAGAAAATGACCTAAGATTCAAACATCCGAAGAGCATGAAATAGAGAAAGAGAAGAAAAGAGAAAGAATGAGACAACTTCGCGAACAATGACAATTGGAGCCCATACAAGAAGAATTACCTAATAGGAGAGAATTGGAATTGGAAACACAAAGGAACTGAATGAGAAAGTTGCATGCAATAAGACAATTGAATTATGAAGGGTTGAGTATATCATCTATTGGATCACAAGTTGAAGGGATGCCATCATCCAATGTTGGAGGTGCACATGAATTATCTAATGTTGAAGACATTGCACACTCTACACCTGAAAGTGTAGCCACACCATCGTATTATGTTGAAGGTGCACCATTAGCTACATCTGAAGGAATAGACACATCATTGCGTCATTGTGAAGGAACCTGATTTCCAACTTCCGAAGGTTTAGGAATCACACCATTGCATCGTGTTGAAGAAACACCATATTCATCTCAAGTTAGTGAAGGTCCATCTTCCACATCTCAATTTGAAGGCACATCATCTTCAGTTGAAGGTACGCAATTCATCCCTAACATTGTTGACATTCCCAATGTTGAGCCTACACAACAATTGAGAACACCTCCTAGAGTTTTACATAGAAAGCCTAAATATTTGATTGATATTGACATTAATATTTTGAAACCAATGTCTGACAAGATTCCCAAGCGCACTTGTCAAAGATATACTAACCGAATTTGGAGGATATTTTTTGAGAATTTGAATGTCACAGGAAGATGTCAATTGTTTGTTGAAATGATGAGAAATCTGAAATTTAGGCCTGAAATTTAGGCCTATCATGAAGATTCTTGGGTCAAGAACAGATGACACCTCCACTAAAAAAGCTATTGTAAAGAATCTAATGGATTCATATGAGACTGTGGGTTCTACATCATGCACGAAAGATAGTAATGTCACAGGACATGTGATAACATCAACAATGGTAAGCAATCAAATGAATAAGTCTCGACTCATTAGAAAGACAAGTAAATCATTGAAAATAAGTTGAAGGTCTCTAATGAGAGCTGTGGAAAGGTGTCAAAGAGTGGAAGATTCAAATAGCAATGAACTATGGGCTTTTTCTGGTAGATTCCCACGGAAAGACAAAGACATTGTTGAAGCTTTGAAATCCTTCATTGAAAATTTTTGGAAGAATAATACATGAGTATCTCCTAATCAAAGAGATATTGTAAGGAGGAGGATTGGTAGTCGATTGCGTGATCCACATCCAAAGCATTTTTTGGATTCAACCCAGACACAATTTTTTGCAAAATTTATAGATGCGTATCCTCAAATTAAAATTAGTCAAAGATTTTTTGAAATGGCTAAACCTTTTTATGTCAAGATAAATCACACACGCACAACTTGTTGTTGTAGAGTACATATTGAATTTTCTAACCATTATACTATCTATCGGCATATATGTGTACGTTTGCATGCTAACAATGTCTTGCAAGAGTGTGACATAAAGGAGCCACCTAGATCTTCAAGGGAATTGATAGCTACCATTTTATGTCATAGACTGGACAGACAACAATTTCACAAACTATCATGTTTGAATGGTACATGTGTACATTGTGGTGGTTTGCAAGATTTACCTGTTTGTCAGCATATGGAAAGTAGTCATGCAATTGGGAATGAAATAGTAGAATTTGGAAAATATAAGACCATTGCATATGCTCTAAAAGATGGAAAAGAGGCAAAAAGATGTGATTTAGTAATTGACAAGATTCTGGTGTATCAGTGTTGGAAATATTCAGGAATTAACCGAGTTACTGAGAGGGGAGGGGTGAATCAGTAACTCCAAATTTTCTTTCAATTACAGATGTGTTAACATGTAATTTACTTTAACCTTTGCATACAGAAAGCATGAAACTTAAAAGCATTCACAATGATGACACATAGATTTGGTTACCCAGAAACCTTCCAAAAAGAAAGTAAAACTGGGGTGGGGATGAAACCCACAAAGCTTTAGTACTGCAGAATAAAGTTGGCAGGTTAAGGCTTACAATTTGATCACTTCTGATGATCTCCCCTGTTAGGAGCAAAAAAGGATTGCTAGATCCACCTTGTTAAAGGATTTACAAACATACAATGAAGTATGCACTCGGTAAAGATATTTTACAAAAGACTGTTAAGTCTACCCGGTTAAAGGATTTAGTACTGATTCACCTATTAGGATGAAACAATAGATCTCTTGCTTTGCAACTGGATTGCTGATTGAGATTCGTTGATGTACTGATCACCTTCTGTGATGAATTTGTCTTTGTTGTTCCTTATACTGCTGAAGCCCTTTGTAATTCGCTTTATCTCTGCCTTTCTTTCTTTTTCACATACATACTACTACATACATCTTGGCATTTTTACAACATTGTTTATATACAAGTCTTAAACAATTACTTACAATTATAATTACAAAGTCGGCTTGACAAATAAACATAAGTGCTACTAAGTCGGCCCAAGTATGGTTACACGGTTTCTGCAAACTAACTCGATGACTTTCTGATACTCGGCGTCCACTGCATTACTCAGCATCGTCATGCACTCGGTAGAAGTGAAGGCACGGTTCATACTAACCACTCGGTAGGTTTTGAACTCGGTAAATACTGGTGACTCGGTAGACATGATGTTACTCGGTTTACACTATCCTGCTCAGTTTGTACTAACTTGCTCGGTTTGCACTGTCTGCTCGGTTTGCACTGTCTGCTCGGTTTGCACTGTCTGCTCGGTTTGCACTGTTTGCTCGGTTTGCACTGTCTGCTCGGTTTGCACTGTCTGCTCGGTTTGCACTATCTGCTCAGTTTGCACTGTCTGCTCGGTTTGCACTCAGAATGCAAATAAGTGTTGTCACTAGTGGTAATTCTACTTAATGCCAACAATCTCCCCCTTTGGCATTAGTGACAAAAACACTTATTGGCCAAAACTTATATACATGAATCATGCTGAATTTTATTTTGATTTTTTAAAATTTGTCTTTGTTATAGGGCTTTATACATTGTCTCCCCCTTTCAATGTGCTAACTTTTTCTATACAAATCTTCTTCTATACATATATCTCCCTCTATAGATATCTCCCCCTTTTTGGCGATAATGCCAAAGAATCATATACAAGTGATTTACAGAGAGAATCCAAAATTTGATAGAAAATCAGAATGTACCTTCATTATTAGTGCTAGGGTTCTGTCCCAACTTTCTTGCAGAATCTTGCATGTTTGGATTGCAATTTGGACTTCTGCAGAGAGTTCAATCATGTGATCTGCTATAGAGAACTGATTGTCATGAATCAATGTTTTGGAATGTTCAATGTGCTTATACATTGTATTCATGATGGGAAGGATCATGTGTTGGATGTCTAGCAGTGTGGACCGGATCCTTGTGTCTTCTTTCAGTAGATCTGACTGCATATTTGATAGATATGAGACTTTCATGTGATGAGAAGAGCTTGAACTTGGTTCAAATTGCAGCTTATGTATGCTAATCTTCATATCCTCATCCATTTTATTCATTTTATCCTTAACATCCTTTGTGAACTCGGCAATATTGCACAATCTAGCCAAAAGAGAGGTAGCATTTGAATAGGTAGATTCAATGTTTGACAAAACCGAAGACAATTCTACTTCGTTAATAGCTATGTGCTGACCAATGTGCTCAAGCACTTTATTGTTGAATCTCTTCTCGGCTCTTTCAACTAACTTTTCTATCCTAGATGAGTCCTCATTGTATTTATTGACTGCTTCTGCTAATTGTAGCAAAACATGTTGGGAGGAGTCTACTTTAATACCTAATGCATCAGACAAAATGTCCTTAGCATCCTTGATGATTTGATATTCCTTGTCTCTCTCCTCTTTAAGCTTCTTTTGCTTTGCTTTCCTTTGAAGGATTTCACCTATATTTTGCATTTGGTCCGCTGATAGATTTGCAAAATCTAATGTTGGAATCTCTATTTCTTCATCTAGGTCTATATCCTCTACTATATTCTTACCCAAAAATCTTATGCTCAGTTGAGCTTTAGGCTTATCTGTGCTTAATGCCTTAGTAGTAGTGACAATAGACATAGTTGGACTGGCTATAGAGACTGGTATACTTTCTACTGGAGAACTTAAAATATTTACACTAGTAGATTCAAAAACTGGAAAACTTATAGGTGGAAAACTTGATGATGTGGGAGACTGCAACTCGGTAGAAGAAATGGTAGTTGCTTCTGTTGTTGCTATGGATGATTGGACAAATGTTGAAGTTGTCACAACCATGCTTGAAGGTGTCTCCGGGCTGGATGTAGAAAATTTTACTGGAGAGGTAGGAAGGGATGCAATGACTTCTGCTGCTATCCTCATAGTATCATCTACCTCAGTGGCTTCTTCTTGTTCATCACTGTCATCTTCAATGTCTTTTATTATGACTGTTTCAATACTCGGTTGGTGAAGGTGGTATATGTTCTTCCATGTGGTATTTGCAGCCTTCACAACCGATTTGATATTGTTGATCAGAATCAAACAAGTATTGAACCTTACTGTCATCTTATTTTCATTGTCCTTCAATGCCTTCTTTACTTCATCATTTTTCAAGCTCGGCATTAACTATCTCAAGGTTTGATCAAATATGTCTATCACAGTTTGCTTTGCATTGCTCCATCTCATTTTTATTGGATTTAATAAGACAGCTGGAACTTGTGGGGCTATGTCATCAAGAGAGTATTTCCACTGTCCCATCTTTTCAATAACAGCATCTTCTATTTCCTTTTGTTCTATTTCCGATCTGGTTTCATATTTAAAAGATTTTATGTTACTTACTCCAGATCCTGATCCGTCTCTAAAGAGTTTGATCCTTTCTTGAAAGTTTAGAGGAGGCCTTTTGAATACTATGTCTTTATCTGCCTTGTCTGCCTTGTCTACCTTACCTCTTGCATTTCTCCTTGTAAATACAGTAGTGGGAGGCTTAGGTGCCTTAGTGATGAATACCTTTCCTTTCTTCTTTGCAGGTTCTGGTTCCTCTATTTTCTCATCCTTTTCTTTTTCTTCTTCATCGATATCTTCTTTGTCCTCGGTTATCATTTGCATTTTGGCTATCCTCTTCTTTCCTTTGTTTACCACCTAAGGAAGCTTTGTGCTTAGTTCAATTCTCACCTTAGCTTCATCATATGTTCCAAAATATGGAGCTTTGGGATTGACAGGCTGATTAAGAAGAGCTTCAATGATATTCTTGGTTTCATCAATATTTACCTCATAAGGAAGAGGTTTTACATATACAGTCCTCGGTTTGGCTGCTTGAATATATACATTGTCACAATCCACCATAAAACAAATGTCATCCTTGTAATCTTCCACCAACTTCTGTGGAATCTGGAATCTGTCATTCATTTTCTCTTTGAAAGATTCAAAATAATTATCCATGATGCTTTCAAAAATTTCACCCATTTCTGAGATGTATTCATTTATTTCATAAAGGACTGGCACATCTTTTCTCCATACAACTTTTCCTTTAGAAGGGAAGAATTTTTGAGCATAGAAGAATAAACAGACCAATAAGGATCCAAACTTACATGGATTGTTTTTGGAAGTTTGAATGCTTTCCATGTTTTTGTTAAACTGCTTTAACAATAAGTCTGCTAGGTCAAATGTTAAGTTGTTCTTGACCACTTTGTATGCTAGGTCAATAGCTTCACAGGAGACACTATTCTATCGACTAGAACTGTAAATCTTATGGGCAATTATGTGTGTACCAAACTTCAGTTCAGCATCGGTAATGCTGCTAACTTTCATGCCTCTACCGTCCCATTCGGCTAGGGTTTTCTTCTCTAGTTCCGTCCGACCTAGGGTTTTGGTAGTTTTTGCTTTGTTCAACATGGGAAGACCGGTGATTTGATGAATCGTCTTCTTTGTGATCTCTATGGGTTGCTCCAGCCAAATCTTGCCATCATGTACATGGCTGAGAATGTATCTAACCCATTTCTCCTGAAAGTTTCAAGGTATATGTGCAATGTGAACTAAACCTTTATCTTCCAGATGTTTGTGCTCGGGTTTCAGAATACCATCCACACACAGTTCCTCACGCACAATATCTAGTTCTAGGTTCCCCATTTTATGAATTGAACAGTTGAAATGATTGCAGATATCATTAATAAGTAGTACCTTAGGAGGAATCTGAGATTGAGCTCCGTTCGGATCTAGGGCTGTTGCAATTGCGGGCATGATCTTGAAATCTGGTGCTTTCCATTCCCCTTGGACTAACATATCAGATCCTTTCTTTGCTGAAGTGCTAGATGATGCCATGGTAACTCACAAAAAATTCTTTTCGCAAAAGTATTGAATCGCTGGGTTGCTCTTGAAATTTTCTTCTCTCAAAGTGCTAAAGGTTCGTGGTGAAGAATGAGTTCTATTACTTGCCTTTTGTTTACAACTCTGTCATTAATGCTGAGTACAAATTAGGGCATGAATTCTGACAGACTGTCACCCACTAAGAATTAATTGCTCGGTAAAGACTTCGCATCTCGGTGAACTTGAGAATTCATATTGCTCTGACCTTGCTCGGTAAAGACTGGTACCGACCTTGCTCGGTAAAGACTGATACCGACCTTCCTGTGATCTTACTGCATCTTGCATGCTGATTTAGATCTTTCTTTTAATTCGGTTCTGGAACTGCTTGAGATTGGTCTATAAGAATACAGTTCCAGTGCTTTCTTGGAAATTTAGTTTGAGTCGGTAGAGCCACCCATTCCATTACTTGGACTGGTTTGCTCGGTAGATTTAGGAATCCATTTTTGTCTCACCTATTTCTTGACCTTAGTTGCTTCATTCTTCTTTCCATCTTCAACTTCACTAGCGTTCATGCAGTTTCTAGCTATGTGACCGAGTTTAGTGCATTTGAAGCATCTTACGGTAGTATCTCTTTTCCTTAGATGATGTTTTATGCAATTCATGCCAATGTGTCCATATTCTCCACACTAATGACATCTACACCAGGTGTTGTAGTCCCATCCAAACATTGCTTTCATAATTTGTTTTGCTGGATTGAATATTTTGGATCTGCACTCGGATGCCTTGTGACCTTGTTTGTTGCATTTGTGACAATTACCTCCGAATCTTGGTTTTTCCCTGCATTCATTTGCTTTGTGACCATGTTGATTGCAGTTGTAGCATTTTCCATTGAATTCTGCTTTTTCACTGTTCCAACATTTATTTGAAGTATGTCCTATTTTACCACAGTGATTACAAGTAGGTTTCTGATTCCTTTGAGTACCTTGCTTAGAAGATTCACCTTCTCCTTTGTATCCAAGTCCTGCTTTTCCTTTTTGCCTATGAAGATTTCTCTCATACAGCTAATTCAAGTCTTCTTGACTTTTTAGCATTCCTTCATTGATTTGTTTTTCAGCGTTTAGGTCATCCACCAATCTTAGATTGATTTCCTTTTCAGATCTTCGTTCTTCTCTTATGTTTTCTATTTCTGATCTTAGATTCAAAATTTCCTCATTTGTATGAGAGATATGATCAATTAGGTTTTCTAGCTGAAGGGTTTTATTTTGGACTTCAATGTTCCTTCCATCTAATTCATCTTTCAACTTGTTTCTTTGTTCCAAGATCTCACAAAATCTTGTAGAGTGTAGCTCTTGTTCTCTTTTTAATTTTCTCACTTCTTCCTACAGAGACCCATTCTTTTCTAGGAGTTCTTTGACAGCATTGTTTGCTTCATCTGAGCTATTTGAGGGAAAAAGATCTTCAATCTTTTCTTCAATGTAATTCTGATCATTCATCTGATTTGCAAGTTCCTTCCTTCTTCTTAGGGATTGGGAAAGATGTTCTTTTGCTTCTTTAAGTTTAGCTATGGCCATTTCCAGATCTAGCTTTTCATTTTCAATCACCTTGTTCAGTTTGAATACCTCCATTGTCCTGGATCTTTTCTCAAGCTAGTTAAGATTTGTCTTGAGAACCAATGCTGCTCTGATACCAATTGTTGGAAATATTCAGGAATTAATCGAGTTACTGAGAGGGGAGGGGTGAATCAGTAACTCCAAATTTTCTTTCAATTACAGATGTGTTAACATGTAATTTACTTTAACCTTTGCATACAGAAAGCATGAAACTTAAAAGCATTCACAATAATGACACATAGATTTGGTTACCCAGAAACCTTCCAAAAAGAAAGTAAAACTAGGGTGGGGATGAAACCCACAAAACTTTAGTACTGCAGAATAAAGTTGGCTGGTTAAGGCTTACAATTTGATCACTTCTGATGATCTGCCCTGTTAGGAGCAAAAAAGGATTGCTAGATCCACCTTGTTAAAGGATTTACAAACATACAATGAAGTATGCACTCGGTAAAGAGATTTTACAAAAGACTGTTAAGTCTACCCGGTTAAAGGATTTAGTACTGATTCACCTGTTAGGATGAAACATTAGATCTCTTGCTTTGCAACTGGATTGCTGATTGAGATTCACTGATGTACTGATCACCTTCTGTGATGAATTTGTCTTTGCTGTTCCTTATACTGCTGAAGCCCTTTGTAAATTGCTTTATCTCTGCCTTTCTTTCTTTTTCTTATACATACTACTACATACATCTTGGCATTTTTACAACATTGTTTATATACAAGTCTTAAACAATTACTTACAATTATAATTACAAAGTCAGCTTGACAAATAAACATAAGTGCTACTAAGTTGGCCCAAGTATGGTTACACGGTTTCTGCAAACTAACTCGGTGACTTTCTGATACTCGGCGTCCACTGCATTACTCAGCATCGTCATGCACTCGGTAGAAGTGAAGGCACGGTTCATATTGACCACTCAGTAGGTTTTGAACTCGGTAAATACTGGTGACTCGGTAGACATGATGTTACTCGGTTTACACTGTCCTGCTCGGTTTGTACTAACTTGCTCGGTTTGCATTGTCTACTCGGTTTGCACTGTCTGCTTGGTTTGCACTGTCTGCTCGGTTTGCACTGTCTGCTCAGTTTGCACTGTCTGCTAGGTTTGCACTCAGAATGCAAATAAGTGTTGTCACTAGTGGCAATTCTGCTTAATGCCAACAATCAGTTCATGGATATATTTTGCAGGAAAATTGTGTATGAATATGCAATGCATACACATAGAGCACGATGGTTGGATACACAATTCAAGTTATGCAAGGACACTTTTTCAATTGATACAATTGTTTTAGTTGTGGGCTTTTCTGAAAACTACACTTTGCAACCACAAAATGAGGTACAATCATAGTATTACAACTCTCAACAGGTTGCTATATTTGTTCATATAGCATACTTGCATGCACTTGATAGTACAGAGGAAAATAGGAAGATATTGAGGGAGTACCATTTTTATATGAGCGATGATCACTCACATTCTATAGAGTTTGTACATGGTTGCTTTAGTTTGTTTTATGGTGATTTGGCAAATAGGAGCATACCATATCGTCAACACATCATATGGTCAGGTAATTGTACATCCCAATTCAAGAATTCTCGTATGTTTTATTGGTTGAGCAGGATGCACAAGAACACTGATATTCAATATATGTGGAATTTCACTAAGGCGGGCCATGGAAAGGGAGAGCATGATGGTGTAGGAGCATGTATAAAAAGAGCTTTAGCACATGAAAAATTAAAGTATGAGGAGGGAGAAAACTTATCAAATGCAAGATGTATTGTCAACTGGTGTAATGCCACAATGGGCCCAGGTAAGGAAGGTGAGTCAATAGTTCATAGATTTTTTTGGTTGATTGATGAAACTAACATTGCACCATATGAGGATTGTTGTATAGTAACAGGATCAAGTGAGCTACACTCTTTTAGAAGTAACGTAGGTTCATGGATGGTATACACATGACATATGGCATGCTTTTGTTCATCTTGTGTAGAGGAGAATTGGGATGAGTGTGACTCAAAGGAATGGGTTGATGAATGGTCTATAAGACCTTTGTGCCCACTTGACTCTTATCGTCCACCAATAGCATTGAAACTAGGGGACATGGCAACATCTATTAACTTTGACCATTTGTCAGATATAGTACAACCAGGTAAATTGTCCATTTATATAGTTTGTCTAAACTATTTTGGATATTAATGTACTGAATATATCTACGTTGTTGCAAGTCATGTTTTTGCAATTATTGCACCTGAATACAATGACGAAGGGACATATTATTATTTATGTCATTGTGTTGAGGCCAAAAATAAATTGGATGTCACAGTTGTAGATGGTGAAGGATTACAATACCCTATAGGAGTGGTTGTTGTAACAGGAACATGGCTTAGATGATATGGTATGAAGAACTCTAAGTTGTGGTTGTTCGAGGACTGGGAGACACACAGGAAGATTCTACATTATTCAAATCTTGTTGTTGCTTTGAATGTTACTTTGATTAGATATGGGGGTAGAGAAGTGAAAAGAACTCTTTGGAAGGTTCCTGAGTCAGAGCATGAGGCAATACTTAACACACTAAAGGTTAAGGCAGATCCAATTGGTTCAATGGACTAAATTGGGTTGTACTAAAATGTTGTAATATGTGTTCAACTGTACTATTTGTTTCTCTAACAAAGTTAGCTTCTATGGTACATACCTCATGTGTATAGAGGGAAGTTTGTAATTGTAAACATGTTTCATAATATTAATAAAAAAAGAAACATGTTTACAATAATTTCTTAGCATTTTTATGGTGTTTTATCCAATGCAAAATTGTGTAATTTTTATGTGACTAATGATGGGACATAAATAAGATTTTTTCTTAGATCAAATCTCCTCAAAACATGTTAGATCAGATATAAAACATGGTCAAATCTCCTCAAAACATGTTAGATCAGATTTCCTCTTGTTTCCACTATGGATTTATGAGATCCATGCATAGTATGACCTTCTAACCCTAGGGATGGATCCAACAAAATGTATATTGACAACATAATATGAAATAAGGAAGGTACAATGAGTTTTGTTACAAGAAAGTGGAGGAGAGCTTCTCTATGCATGCTTTGGGTGCACTTGGAAGGTGCGAACCATGACACAGACAGGGATTTGGCTTAAGAAGACAATGACCTAAGGATGTTCAAAAACTCCTTAAATGGTGTAACAAAACCAAAACAAGGGTTTCCTACTCCAAAAAACTCCTTTAGAAAGTTTACAAACTCAATCAAACTTTGGTGCCTTTTGGGCTTTAGGGACACTAGGCCTAAATCTAGCCTTTAACTAGAATTCTTCACCAGTGGACTTCCTAACCACTCCCAAGAATTTAGATGGTCCTCATATGACCTAAGGATGCTAAACCAACTCTTGGTTTGGTCCCTTTACAACCGTACCATAGAAAACTAGACCTGCACCCACTTTTCCTTGTAGCCCTCTCAACATAGATTTTCTATTCTAACTTTTTCACAACTGAGTAGCTTGACACAAACAGGGCATTTTCAGACATCCATTTGGAAGTTATGTAAGATCCCAAAGCCTTGTCTTCCAACTCCAATCTAGCACCACCTAACTCTCACCTTGTACACAGACCTAATTGGCCTAATTAGGCTTGGTTTACAAAGGAAGTGTGAGGTATAGGGTTCTTGGAACTGGTAGCTCAAGTAGTGACAAAAATCTCTTCAGTGCACATGTACACTAACAACAAAAATTCAGATAAAGAAGTAACAAGTGTTGTGGAATTATCCACAGAGCAATGTGAAATGAAGCCTCAAATTGGTTCATTAGCAGGCAAAGAATTTGGTCATGCACTTCATTCTAGCACCACAAATATTTTTATAAAAAATGACTATCTGTCAATGGCCTTGCATTTACGGGACTTGGGCATTATCATTGAAAGGTAAGTTCGTTGCCACCTTTGGCAAGGCAGTCTCACTCCACATTTTACAACAAAGGGTAGCCATCTATGGTCCAAGGTTTTAATTCAGCTGACAAGTGGAGAGCTTCTCAAGGTACTGATCTCTTTCATAGAGAAGTTCCTGCTTCATCTCAAGGTTCTATTTAGGTGACCAACTCCTTCGAGGTCCACAAATAGACCCATTAATTGGTAAAATGGTAGATGCAATTTTGGAAAGAGTATCCCAATTGAAGAGTAATGGAAATTCCAGTGAGTATGAAGTTATTGCAAATACAATGGGTGTATCTCGTCCACTGACAAATATAACTACTTCCAGAGACTTGAGTTTAAATGGAGACTGTCTGTTCCCAAACATGCCCCAGTTGAGCAGATGAACCAGATGTTGCTTGAGTAAAGAAGATAGTGGTTTATTAAAGCATCTGCATTATCCCACTTTCTATTAGTTACTACTTTTTGAGAAGCTTGCCAGCTACTTCTGTGTAGGATTTCTATAATATATAATGTCCTCATGCAAGTACATGCCATGCATAGTCATTCCAACCCCACCGACGACTCCATGCTGAAGTGTCCCTCAAGGTCCCTTAATTAAGCTTGAAATCAGCAATCTTTGTCGGGTCATATCTCAGAGCTTGTGTGAGGTAGCATGGATCCATCAATTGATATGAGACCATATTGTCGGGGCCTACAAAAGCTTGTCTCAGTTTTTGGAGATTCAAATTTGTTTAAATTCGGCAACACATTCTCGGTCGGTGTCAGAACTCAAAGTGTTCCTCAGCTGAAATGACCAATGTTGTGTATCTTTCCAACCATCGGTCATAGCCTCAAACCATCAGTTCCAATAGCTCTGAATGGCCAAGTAAACACTAGTGGCAACCTCGTTCGACACCCACAGTCATTCAATCCCCACTGATGACTCCGTGCTGAAGTGTCCCTCAAGGTCCCTGAAGCATGAAATTGGCAATCTTTGCGGGGTCATATCTCGGAGCTCGATCAACGTAGAATCAATTCATCAGGTGCTATGGGAACATGTTATCAGGGCCTACAAAAGCTTATCTCAATTTTTAGAGATTCAACTTATTTTAAATTCAGCAACACATTCTCGGTCAGTGTCAGAACTCAAAGTGTTCCTCAACTGAAACGGTCAATGTTGCGTATCTTTCCAACCATCAAACATAGCATCAAACAATCAGTTCCAATAGCTTCGAATGGCTGGGTAAACACTAGTGGCAACCTTGTTCAGCACCCACAATGATTCGATCCCCGCCAACGACAATGTGTTGAAGTGTCCCTCAAGGTCCCTTAAGCATGAAATCGGCAATTTTTGCGGGGTCATATCTCAGAGCTCGATCAATGTACAATCGATTCATCAAGTGCTACGAGAATGTGTTATCGCGGCCTACAAAAGCCTATCTCAGTTTTTAGAGATTCAACTTTTTTTAAATTTGGCAACACATTCTCGGTCAGTGTCAGAACTCAAAGTGTTCCTCAGCTGAAATGGTCAACATTGTGTATCTTTCAAACTGTTGGTCATAGTATCCAACTGTTAGTTGCAATAGCTATGAATGGCCAGGTAAACACTAGTGGCAACCTCGTTCACCATGCACAGTCATTTGAACCCCGCTGATGACTCCGTGCTGAAGTGTCCCTCAAGGTCCCTTAAGCATGAAATCAATGATATTGGTGGGGTCATATCTCGGAGCTCGTGCAACATAGAATCAATTCATCAGGTGCTCTGAGACCATACTGCCAGCGCCTACAAAATCCTCTCTCAATTTTTAGAGATTCAACTTATTTTAAATTCAGCAACACATTCTTGGTCGGTGTCAGAACTCAAAGTGTTCCTCAGCTAAAACGGTCAATGTTGCGTATCTCTCGAACTGTTGGTCATAGCATTGAACCGTTAGTTCCAATAGCTCCGAATGGCTGGGTAAATGATAATGACAACCTTTTTCACCACACAGAGTCATTCAAACCCCACCAACGACTCCATGCTGAAGTGTCCCTTAAGGTCCCTTAAGCATGAAATCAGCGATATTTGCGGGGTCATATCTCGGAGCTCGTACAACATAGAATCAATTCATTAGGTGCTACGAGACTGTGTTATCGGGGCCTAGAAAAGCCTTTCTCAGTTTTCAGAGATTCAACTTATTTTAAATTCGGCGACACATTCTCGGTCAGTGTCAGAACTCAAAGTGTTCCTCAGCTGAAACGGTCAATGTTGCGTATCTTTCCAACCGTCGGTCATAGCATCAAACAATAAGTTCCAATAGCTCCGAATGGTCGGGTAAATTTTAGTGGCAACCTTGTTCACCATGCACAGTCGTTCAAACCCCGCCGATGACTCCGTGCTGAAGTGTCCCTCAAGGTCCCTTTAGCATGAAATCGGTGATCTTTGCGGGGTCATATCCTGGAGTTCATGTGACATAGAATTGATTCATTAGGTGGTATGGGACCATGTTGCCAAGGTCTACAATAGCCTATCTCAAATTTTAGAGATTCAACTTATTTTAAATTTGGCAACACATTCTTGGTCGGTGTCAGAACTCAAAGTGTTCCTCAGCCGAAACAGTCAATGTTGCGTATCTTTCGAACCATCGGTCGTAGCATCGAATCGTCAGTTTTAACAGCTTTGAATGGCCGAGTAAATGCTAGTGACAACCTTTTTCACCACTCACAGTCATTCAAACCCCGCCGATGACTCCGTGCTGAAGTGTCCCTCAAGGTCCCTTAAGCATGAAATCAGCGATATTTGAGGGGTCATATCTCAAAGCTCATGCAATGTAGAATTGATTCATTAGGTGCTATGGGACTGTGTTGCTGGGGCCTACAAAAGCCTGTCTTAGTTTTCAGAGATTCAACTTATTTTAAATTCGGGGACCCATTCTCAGTTGGTGTCAAAACTCAAAGTGTTCCTCAGCTAAAATTGTCAATGTTGCGTATCTTTCCAACCGTCGGTTGCAGCATCAAACAATTAGTTCCAATAGCTCTGAATGGCTGGGTAAATGCTAGTGGCAAGCTCATTCACCATGCATAGTCATTCGGACCCGCCGATGACTCCGTGTTGAAGTGTCCCTCAAGGTCCCTTAAGCATGAAATCAATGATATTTGCAGGATCATATCTCGGAGCTTGTGCAACATAGAATCGATTCGTCAGGTGCTATGAGACCATGTTGTTGGGGCCTACAAAATCCTCTCTCAATTTTTAGAGACTCAACTTATTTTAAATTCGGCAACACATTCTCGATCGGTGTCAGAACTCAAAGTGTTCCTCAGCTGAAACGGTCAACGTTGTGTATCTTTCGAACCATCAGTCATAGCATCGAACCGTCAATTCCAACAACTCTGAATGGATGGGTAAATGCTAGTGGCAACCTCATTCACCACGCACAATCATTTGAACACCACTGACAACTCCGTGCTGAAGTGTCCCTCAAGGTCCCTTAAGCATGAAATCAATGATATTTGTGGGGTCATATCTTGGAGCTCATGCAATGTAGATTCAATTCATCAAGTGCTATGAGACCGTGTTGCTGGGGCCTAAAAAATCATCTCTCAGTTTTCAGAGATTCAACTTATTTTAAATTTGGCAACACATTATCGGTCGGTGTCAGAACTCAAAGTGTTCCTCAGCTGAAACAGTCAACATTGTGTATCTTTCCAACCATCGGTCGTAGCATCGAACCGTCAGTTCCAACAGCTCTGAATGGCCAGTTAAATGCTAGTGGCAACCTCATTCACCATGCATAGTTGTTTGAACCCCGCCGATGACTCCGTGCTAAAGTGTCCCTCAAGGTCCCTTAAGTGTGAAATCAATGATATTTGTGAGGTCATATCTCGGAGCTTGTGAAATGTAGAATCTCTTCGTTAGGTGCTACGTGACCATGTTGCTGGGGCCTACAAAGACTATCTTAGCTTTTAGAGATTCAACTTATTTTAAATTCGATGACACATTCTCAATCGGTGTCAGAACTCAAAGTGTTCCTCAGCTGAAATGGTCAACATTGTGTATCTTTCCAACCATCGGTCGTAGCATCAAACCGTCAGTTTCAATAGCTCTGAATGGCCGGGTAAACGCTAGTGGCAACCTCATTCACCACGCACAGTCATTTGAACCCCGTCGACAACTCCGTGCTGAAGTGTCACTCAAGGTCCCTTAAGCATGAAATTAGCGATCTTTGAGGGGTCATATCTCGGAGCTCATGCAATGTAGAATCAATTCGTCAGATGCTACGAGACTATGTTTCTAGGGCCTACAAAATACTCTCTCAGTTTTCAAAGATTCAACTTATTTTAAATTCAGCAACACATTCTCGGTTGGTGTCAAAACTCAAAGTGTTCCTCAGCTGAAATGATCAATGTTGTGTATCTTTCAAACCATCGATCGTTGCATCGAACTGTCAGTTCCAACAACTTCGAATGGCTGGGTAAATGCTAGTGGCAACATCATTCACCACACAAAGTCATTTGAACCCCACCGACGACTCCGTGCTGAAGTGTCCCTCAAGGTCCCTTAAGCATGAGATCGGTGATCTTTACAGGGTCATATCTCGAAGCTCATGCGACATAGAATTGATTCATCAGGTGCTACAGGACCGTGTTTGAAAATTTCTTAATTTTATCAAGATACTTAGTGGTTCAAAAGTTAGAGTAGAAAACCTTTATTAGGAAGGCTACAAGGAAAAGTGGGTGCAGGTCTAGTTCACTATGGTACGATCTTGATGGGAATGAACTAGTTGTTATTTCAGAGGCCTTAGGTCAAATGAGGACCATTTACATGCTTGGGAGTGGTTAGGAAGTCCACTAGTGAAGAGTTTCAGCAATAAGTCACTTTTAGGCCTAGTTTCCCTAAAGCCAAAAAGACATTGAACTTTGATTAAAAGTCTAACTTTGAAAAGGGAGTTTATTGGGATAGAAACTCACTTAATTTATTTTGTTACACCATCCTAAAAGATTGTGAATACCCTTAAGTCATTACAGGTGATTGGTGAATTGTGGGAGTCAAGTGAAGGGCCCACTACTTTCCGGCTGTCACCTCTGCATTAAATTAGGTCTGTGTCCAAGGTGAGTGTTAGGTGGTGCTGGAGTGGAGTTGGAAAACAAGGCTTTGGGATCTTAAATAACTTCTAAATGGGTGTCTAAAAATATCCTGATTGTGTCAAGATACCAAGTTGTGAAGAAGTCAGAGTGGAAAATTGAGGTTGAGAACTCTACAAGGAAATTGGTGTGTAGGTCTAGTTTGCTATGGTATGGTTGTAAAGGGATCAAACCAAGAGTTTTTTCAGAGTCCTTAGGTCATATGAGGACCATCTACATGCTTGGGAGTGGTCAGGAAGTCCACTGGTGAAGAATTCTAACTAAAGGCTAGGTTTAGGCCTAGTGTCCCTAAAGCCAAAAGGGCATTGAAGTTTGATTGAGTGTATAAACTTGCAAAGGGAGTTTTTTAGGATAGAAATCCATTTTATTGATTGTTTTACAACATTTTAAGAGCTTGGGAACACCTTTAAGCCTTTGTAGTTGGTTGGTGAGTTGTGGGAGCTAAAAGAAGGGAACTCCACTTTCTTGTTGTAACCTCTGCATTAGTTCTCGTTTAGGTGACCAACTCCTTCGAGGTCCACAAATAGACCCATTAATTTCCCAAATTGGTTTGTTAGCAGGCAAAGAATTTATCAAATGTCTTGAAATTTAAATGAAGAATTTTGGTGTAGGAGCACCTCTCCAAACACCTAAGTCCACCTTGGAACCAAATGGAGGTAGTGGATCTAAAGAATTCCTAAAATTGAATTGGGATATATTAAGTCCAATAATGGCAATATCTAATAAACAATTTAATTTAAATATTATAAGTCCTAGAAGTCTTGGCAAAGGACTTAGTTTTTCCTTGCAAAATCTTATTTTTTTGATGTTTGGTTGATTGTTTTGGGTTTGGAACAGAATTGTGGGTGATATAATAACATCATAACATCATTTTTCATCTATATTGAATGATTATATAATCTATTTTTCTTCAAATTTGGAAAGTTGTTGTAGGTGGTCATATTGGTGCATTGAAATAACTCCATTTTGGTCTTTTTGATGATATAATGGGCCATTCAATTAATGTAATTGTTGTTTCTATTGAATGGACCCTATGTAACATATGTATGATGTTACTAACCATTTTAATGTAGGAGAAGTTGTTTTAGTGGGTGTACACCATGAGGAA
Source organism: Chamaecyparis obtusa (assembly GCA_027943335.1). Classification (NCBI taxonomy): domain Eukaryota; kingdom Viridiplantae; phylum Streptophyta; class Pinopsida; order Cupressales; family Cupressaceae; genus Chamaecyparis; species Chamaecyparis obtusa. The sequence goes on from BSBK01010698.1 coordinate 94,372, forward strand.
GAGTGGAAAAAGGGCACAAATTTGATGCCACAAGTGTAGCAGCAAAGGATCCGCCTTAACAAGGGTATAATTTTGTTTGAAAAAGCAGAAGTATATGTAAAATGAAAGTTGAATCCACAAGGAGGAGTTCTGGAAATGAGTTTTGAGTTGTTTTTAAGAAGGCCCTAGTTTTGAAGGCCTAGAGGGAGCAATTTGGGGCTTTTGGGTATAGAAAGCCTATAGGATCCAATTGACTTCACATTTATCTAATTGGGACCATATTAACACTTTGTGAAAAGTTTCAAGGTTGGGTGTTAAGTTTTTAATAGGGTTCCTTTGTAAAAGTGACCTATTAGGTCTAGGAAGGAAAGTGGAGCAGCAGTTTTTGGGGGTTGTGTTCCAAATTAACCCTACGTAATTCTAAGATATATTTTGTAAAACCATAAAAGGTATCTGAATATGTAATTTATTTTGGAAGTGTTTTGGGAAAACTAAGAGTTATTTGGGAAAAACTCGTTGGTTAAGGCTACAAGGATAGAGAGCCTAGAGTGTGGATTGAGGGTAAGATCTTGGAGTAGGACTTCAAGAACCACTTGAACATTGCTGGAGTCATATTGAATCCCTATAATAGTAAGGGAGTTGGGAGAAGTTAGATTGATAGGTTAGTGGCATATTGGCACTTGGGGCCACTTGGGTAAGGAACACCTTTGAGGAAACCAAGAACACTTTATTTATAAAAAAACGCCAATCTAACCTACCTATTTGCATCAAATTTTCAACCAAGCTATAAATAAATTGTTGAAGCATTAGTATCCGAATTTGTTAGAATTTCTTTAAAAAATTATCATTGTAAGAACAAGAGCCACTTAGGCTTCTTACATATTATATTTATACATTTATGCATTCATTTCATTACTTTTGTTATTATTACAGTTAAGGAATTCACTGTTATTGAGGACAGTGACTATCATTTGTAACACAGTTAGCAAGTTAAACATACAAGCATAACTATAAGGCATGGGAAATTTACAAAACAAAGACATGAACATAAACATAATTTAGTATACATCAATACACCAAACACATGAATTGCATACCTAAAACATAAAAAATATGTATTCGTAGGGCATGAAGTCAAATATATATGTCCAATAATGTCATACATTGAATATATTCAATACAGTAAAACTGACTTCCTTAAAGTCAAATGGATGTACAATGTTTCACTGATACAATATACAAAAAATATGTCCACTAATGCCATATAGGCATACAATCCATATCCCTAATCTAGTCCTTTCCTGCTAGGGGAAGAAAACAAATCCCAAGCTATCTTCGATCATCATGTCGATGGAGATGCAGTGGATGCCATAGTCTTCTAAGTGCACTCACTCGTCCTCCTGTCTAGACTCTTCTGTAACTCGACCTGATAAAAAATAAAATTAGATAGAGATAACTAATATACATCAAAATTGAATTATACAATGACATAAAATTGAATATTGGCTTACCGCTAGCAAATAGTCACTATGTTCATCCACCGAAGGTGGATGCTGGTGATCTGGAGTCATAAGTCCCTACAACAATGATCAAAATAATAATTAAAATACATACATGGATATCATTATAAAATTCAATACAAACTATTAAAATAACAATTAAAGTTAAGTGATCTCTTCCATACCTCAGTCAGTGCTTTAGAACTAGCTACTGCTGTAGCTACTCCACGATCCAAAGTATCACGGACAGAAGGAGGAGTCTTTGATGTCAAAAGCTAAAAATGAAACAAAAAAAGTAAATTATGCAGTTATCAAGCTTACATATATTTTTTACAACCCTACTAATGAGTAAATGATACCTCAGTGAAGGTTCCACCGCATCCTCCGGTGTGCGGTGTCGAAGTCGAAGCTTCGACATTCAACTAGTGCACACGTACATGGAAAATTATAAGATAACCATTCATATAAGAATGTACTAATGACATGTTAATTATAATGCATTATTACATGTATACATGTGGACTCAATGGCGACCTCACAAACCCAGGTGAAAGAGTGTAATCATTGTGCCTCTGGATTTTGATCATAATTTGTCTAGTAATTTAGTCATTCATTCATTAATTAAATATGATCAAGTAAATCCAATTAATATGCAAATAAAGATACCTCAAGGAAAGTTGCACGATGCCCTTCCCTATTTGTTGTGAACGTCAATGGTTCACCAATGCACATCTAATGCACATGCACAATAAGTTAGGATATAATTATTCATATAATTACATAGTAATCAAACATGTTAATTAAATTTTTTATTTGATACATACTTCTACAATTGACGATGATGTGTAAAAGGGGACATTAGGATCATCACCACTTCCACTGCCACCGCCACCACTGACACTCTTGCCCTGAATTTTCATCATAAACAATAGATACTAAATTAAATAGTTATTATTTTATAAATGAAATATGATCAAAGCAATTTAATGAACTTGGAAATATTTACCTGTGTGTCAATGCCAAATGTCATATTTAGAAAGTTATCAGTCATCAATCTAGAATCCTCTTGCTCTCTCTCGCCAGTACCAAATGTACACAAGCATCCACATGACTGACAAATATTCCCTCTCGAGGATTGACCATAGTTAGCCTCAACTAAAGGAGTGGCACACTGAATGAGAGTCTGGGTAAGAGCACTAATCGTGCCTAGTGTGTCTACCTCTACATGTTCCTTCACAATAGAAGGAATACTAACATGATCCAATGGTGGATTGCCACTATCAACCCTAGGTGTGTTAGGGTCATGATGTGCCCCTTCTCGATCAAATGATGAACCCCCTCCTCTACCCTGAGAATCCAGCATGTCAAAATAATTTTGTACCTCCTTGAGTACAAAATCGCAATAGAGTTTCCTCAAGAAATATATAGGAACCTCATGATTATTGCAAGGAGGAAAATCAAAGACCATCCACCATCTCTCCCAAAAATTGACAGAACGCTACCAACCACTGTGGACCGGTGTGACCCTTAAGGTGCCCAAAGCACCGAAATTGGTGAACTTCATTGGGGCATATCTTGAAGCCCATGTGAGCTATCTACAGACTGTCAGGTGCTACAAGAGGGGATTTCTGAGTTCTACAACAACCTCTCTCAATTTCTTTAGATCCCTCTCCCTTTGAAAATGGAAACCTGGTCTCGAGCGATGCAAATAGAGGTAGTGAGGGTTAGTTGAAAGTGCTAATCTTGAATATCTTTCAAATTGTGTGTAGTGCACTCAAACCATCAGTTCTATTAGCTCTGTATGGCCTGGTAAATGCTAGTGGAGGTCTCCTCTTGCAAGCGGAATTGACAGAACACTACCGACCACTGTGGACCGGTGTGACCCTCAAGGTGCCCAAAGCACCGAAATCGGTGAACTTCATTGAGGCATATCTCAGAGCCCGTGCGAGGTATCTATGGACCGTCAAATGCTACAAGATTGTGTTACAAATGCCTAGAAAAACCTAAGGCAGTTTCTAAAAATTCATCTTGGTTTGAGTTTGATACGACAATCTCGGTTTGCCTAAAAATGTGTAGTGTACACCAGTAGACTCGAGTCTTGACAACTCAAATTTAGATTTCTTCCTAAAAAATTACATCACTGATATACACAACTATATTGTAATGACCCACATGACCAAGGTACAGAATGCATGCAATACAAAGAGTAAAGCCATATTTCAATAGTGCTACTACAAAAACATAAAGTAGAGATACAATCACGTGCATATGAAAACATAAACATTTTGTAGTCAATTTTGAAATTTGAAATGAATAACCAATTTACTATGAAAGCATGGACATCAATGTAAACACATAAGACATTGCCAATCAAGAATACAATGTACATGCGTACGTAATAACAACATGCCTGATGATATCATATAGGCCAATAAAAGTTTGGTTGAATAATGCAATATAAGTGTACAAAATATATGTCTGATAATATCATATAGGTGTAAAAAATATATGTCCAGCAATGCCATATAGGTGTACAAAATGTGTGTCAAATAATGCCAAGTAGGCGTACAATAAAAGTATCCCTATTCTACTCATTTCCCGCTAGGGGAAGAAAATAAGTCTCGAGCTATTTTTGATTTTCGAGTGGATGGGGATGCAGTGGATGCTGTTGTCTTTCAAACGCGTTCACTTGTCCTCCTATCTAGACTATTCTGTAAAGAGAGCTAAAAAAATAAAAAGTATAAGCATTAATGAGTAATATGTAAATCAAAATTAAAATGTATAATGACATATGCTAGAATTTTCTCTTACCGCAAATATGTAGTCACTATGTTCATCCACTGCAGAGCTAGGCTAGCGATTAGGAGTGAAAAGTCCCTGGATATACAATCAAAATAGTAATTCAATTTCCATATGTGAACATTGTTACAAATTCAATTCGAACTATTAAGATGACAATGATAATTAAATTTAGTTTCATAATGCAGTAAGTGCCTCGGAACTAGCAACAGCAGTAGCAACTCCATGATCCAAAGACTCTCGAACACCAGGAGGAGTTTCCAATGTCATCATCTAAAAATGAATCAAGCAGATTATTATGCATCTATTAAGAATAATTATAATTATTTGCAAAATGACATGCATTAATGGTACCTCTGTGAAAGTGCCACCACGTGCAACTGGATATGGTGTAGATGTGGAAGTTGTCGCAACAGTGGCCTAGAGAACATGCAAGATAATTTAGAAGACAATTATTCATATAAGAATATACTGGTAATGTTTTGGTTATAGTATTTTATTACATATATACCTATGGACTCCACGATGTCGTATGAAAGCTGGGAGAAGGAATGTGCTCACTTCCAACAATGCTTTGAGTCTGGATTTTGATAGTAGTTTTTTTCATAAATTATTTGCTCATTCATTTTTTTAATATAATTTGATCAAAGTAAATGTAATTAACAATAAATATAGACACCTCTCCAAATGTACAGTGTCGCCCCTCACTATCTACTACGAATGTAGAAGGTCCAGCAGTGAACTAATACATAGTACAATAAGTTATCAGATAAAATCATGTATAATAACTTAATGTATTAATTCAATTATTTTTTTTGATAAATACCTGTGGAGATTTATTAGAGTAGAAAGTGGTAGGGGGGACATGCTCAGTTCCACTAACACTTTGACCCTACATATACATCATATACTAGTTTAGTTATTCATTTGGTTATAAATGGAATATATGACCAAAATAAATATAACTGAAATTGCAAATATTTACCTGTGTGTCGATGTCAAATGTTGTGTTCAGGAAGTCACTAGTCATCATACCATCATCATCACCAGCCCTACCATGAGGAGTACCATATGTGCATAAGGACCCACATGACTGGCATAAGTGGCCCCTCGAAGATTGCTCATCCTCCCTCTAGACTAATGGGCTAACAACATCAATGAGAGTTTGGGTGAGGGCATTAGTGGTGCCTAGTTTGTCCACCTCCACATGTTCCTTCACTATAGAAGGAACACTAACATGCTCAATATGGGGCTTGCCAAGGGGTGGCCTGGGTGCATTGGGGTCAACATGTGCCCCCGGTTTATTAAATGACGATCCCCCACCTCTACCTTGAGAATCTAAAAAGTCAAAATAATTGGGCACCTCACCAAGGATGAACTCATAATAGAGTTTCCTCAAAAAATATATGGGAACCTCGTGATTTTTGCAAGGAGGGTTACCAAAGACCATACACCATCTATCCCAAAAGTTATTTTTAATATCTTCATTAATGCACCAGTGAATTGGGAACCTCCTCAATGTAGTTTTGACAGTTTCATTTTGCCCAGGCTTTTTGAAGAGTTTACAAATGTCATCTTTTGTGATTTTTTTCTTTTTAATGCCCTCATATGACAACTTATTAGCATAATATTTTTTATGTTCTTCTCTTTTATTATGCCAGATATTCAAATGCCCACTAACTGATCCTATGTGGGTAAGAATTGATTCTAAGGAGGAAGCAAGTGTTGCTCTTCCAAGATTTCTATTTATGGATACTTTTAATCTATTGATTAAATTTTCTAATTCCCTTTTCCCATTTTCTATTTTTTCAAACAAAGTTTGTGATGCTCTAGGAAGAGATTTTTCGATTGGTGGAGGTTGTGGTAGTGGGTTTTCAATATTTTCTTCTTCTACATGAGGAGGCGGTTGGTTTTCTTCGTTAATTGGAGGGTTTGAATGAGGGTTTTCTTTGGGTGCATCATTATTCCCTGTAGTTTAAACAAAATTGTTATTTTTTTAATTCTATTTGCAAATAAAATTACAAATAACAATAAAACAAAATGTAAATTGAAAAACAAATAAAAAATGAACATTTACACATAAACAACTCAAGAATCATTAAAAAAAACCTACCTCTTTTGCTTCTTCTTGATCTATGCTGACGAGGAGGCATTGCATACAAATTCGTGGGCAAAAAAATGCCTCTTCTAGACTGCATGCGTGCTAAAGGGCGACCTTGCTGCTGCTAATGGCATTTTGAAGCTCAAAATTATGAGCTTCAAATGAGTAGTGAGTGGTTTTATAATAAAACCACAAAGGGCGCACACCAAAAAGGGTGTGCGCCCTATGGCTTAGATTGCCCAAGCCTTAGGCTTGGGCAATCCAAGCCATAGGGCGTGCGCCCTTTTTGGTGCACACCTTTTTTGGCGTGCGCCCTTTGCGCACAATGGGGCCAAATAAGAGTTTGGCATCTTTTTGGTGCCCCATCTTTGTGCACATACCCATATATATATATATATATATATATATATATATATATATATATATATATATATATATATATATATATATATATATATATATATATATATATATATATATATATGTTTGTGTGTCTACATATATATACACATATACACATATGTGTGTGTGTCTGTATGTATGTATGTATCTATGTATCTATGTATCTATGTATGCATGTATCTATGTCAAAGAAACTCATGTGTTATATTTACTAAAATAAACACATATGTGTTCTATATATTAAAAGAAACATGTACATATTTATATTTCTAGATACATGTACATATTTCTTAAATTATAACTATATACATGTTTTTTACTCAAATTGCATGTACTTTTTATTAACATGTATGTACTTAGGCCTTTACTTAGGATTGGATAAGAAGTGTTAAGCTTTGGAGCTTCATTTCCCTTCTTTTGATTTTTTTTCCTTGCAATATGGTTTCTTGAATTTCTTGGCATTAGGTTTACACATTATCATGCGGGTATTTGTAAAATTACTGTCATAATTTCACATATCTTTTAATATTTCTAAGAATATGTTTTTTTAATAGTTGGAAAACATTAACATATTTATTTTTTATTTCTTTTACCAATGTTTCCGTAGTTGTCAAATACATGTATGGGTACCATTTTTATTAATTTTTGACCTACTTGTTCAAATTTGAAATAAATTATATATTACTATTATAAAATGTTTTATTTACTATTTCATTTTAAATTATTTTTGTGCTAGTTATGTGATCTGCATGAATATTTGTCTAATTTTTTAGGATGTGTAAACTTTGAAAAATCATTAATAATACTTAACAAAAAATTAGGAGAAAATACACAACTTAGAGTACTGCCTCTTGACCATCTTTCTACTAAAGGTTTTGTTAAAATACTAAATACAACTATAGCTTTTTTTTAATCTATACATTAGATACTATGTTATGTTTTGCTAAAAACAAGAACATTTTTGTGTGCAAGGAGGATTTAACCCTCTTAATCTAATTCTTTTTTGAAAAATAAATTGTATTTTAAAAACTAGATTAAGAGTACTAAATTTATTATTTTGGTGTCTTCATATTCTAGATGCACAAGTCTCAAATTAATCCTCTTTGTTTAGGTTTAGCCAATTTCAAAAAAAAAAAAGTGGTCCCTTTCGATCACTTTTTCTTCACCATCTTGGTGTACATATTGTGTGTTCATGTGGTAAGTGTCACATTAGGGTTAAGGGCTAGGTTTAGGAATGTATTAGGGAAAAATTCTTTTATGAGGCAAAAAATTTAGATATGACATATGGAATGAATGAATGCATAGAAAAAATAGTTTAAATTTTAGTGAGTGTCTAGATTTAATGATCCTAGACAAGGTCTTAGTTATTCATATGAGAGGATCACTTGTCACATGATGGAAACTTTAAATTGTGATCCATGTGAAATTATGATCCATGTGATTGAGGGAATTTTTTTAAGGTTAAATTAATTAATAAATAATAAGCATTTATTTAATTAATAGCTAGGATAAGGCAGGGTAAAGGATGGATGAATAAATTAAAGAAATAACAAAAATTTAATTAAATATTAGATTAAGATAGGATAAAATCAGGTATAGTTTAGTACAAATAGATTTAGGTTACTACTTAAATCAAATTAAAATAAAACCAACCTTGATAACTTATCCCATCTCATGTAAGTAACTTAAACAAAGCAATAACCCACAATAGTGGGTTACACTTTTTTGCCTGAATGGACACTGAACTCTACATTTTGAAATTTCTTTTTAAATTCGGATGCATATTGTTGTTAAACTGTTTGAAATCAAAAGATGATGTAAATTAAAGTTTTTTAAGATTTTCTGTCTAGATTCTAAATATATTTTTTTATTTTTGAATTGATTTGAATGATTTTTTCTTTCTCTCACAAAAACTGGTATGTTGCTGAAAACACCATTTTAAAAGAGTTACATTATTTTCATAGAGCATTACTTTTTTTCTAAATTAGATTTCAATGTGATTCTTTCAAATTTAGTTTTTTAACATCCATACAGAGGGAATGCAATTGGTTTTATGACATTATCATGATTATTTCATATTTTATTAATGTTTCAAGTTTACTAAACCGTAATTTTGATATACCTTGACTACATAGCTTTTAACTTCTTGTGTATTTGTCCAATTTCATTTTATATTTTTTTGATAGAAAGAGAACTTCAATACCTAGGGCATAGATATTTTTTATATTTTTTTTCTCTCATTTACTATTTTTCTTTAAGCGTCAAACATAGAGGTAGACATACGGTGAAATATCTATGTTTAGTAAAATTAAAAATACAAAGTCATAATAAACTTAATATATATTAACATTATAATCATTGGAAATATTTTTCTCAGTAGTACCTTACTACATAGATAGGTTTTTCAAATGGATTCATTTGATCTACCAAAAGATAAAGTCGAAGTGATTTTTTGTCAGCATTTTAATAGGTGCGAAGGAGACTCCATTGTAGGTATGAATGAGGAGTATATATGTTATATAAATATTTTCTTTATCTTAGACACTTTGAGCTAAACATTTGTAATTAATTCATTTGAATGGAACCTCTCAAGGCTTAAATCATCATATTTTATTAAAAATGTGTTATTTCAACAAAAATCAGCATCTCTATAAAAGTGTAACCCACTATTGTGGGGTCATTGTGTCAACATCAACATCAACATTTATTAAGAATTTAGCCCATTATATGTCTAGAATCAAATACAATAAATTCATCATGTAAGGCCATGGTTCTAATCTTTATCCTTATACTCAACACTTCATACATATTCTATTAGAAAATCCAACCCTCTACTTCATCCTCAAGATCATCTTCCTAAGATCCTAAGTCCAAAAACCTTTAAAATATAAACTATTTGCTTCTAAAACCATCAAATTTTCACTAAGAGTATATTTTGACATATCTGTATCATTCTTCTACATCTTTATAGTGCATTCCTCGATGCATCTATTCATATCCTTCTATTATACATTTCATAAATCAAGAACACCTTAATTTAGCATCTTGCAACCTATTTTACCATATCAAGTCCTTTCTATGGCATTCATTTATATAATCATCCATATTCAACCTTATCTATTATTTCATCTTAATCTAAATTTTAACTTTAGTAAAATTACCTTAAGATATTTTGGAATCAAAACAAATATTTGGGGTCTTGTCTTCCATTTTTTTCTAATCCATTTCATATGTCTTCCCATCATTTATTTGTATCTAATTTCATGTTTCATCCTCATCCCACTTAGAAAATGATAATCATGTTAAATGATTCCTCGTGTGATGGTCATCCCAAAAGTTCATTCAAACTAATGCCAATGAGATTCTTGTTGATCAAGATAAGTATTAAATTGAACCTCTTGATGACATCATCACTAGTAAAGTGTAACTTAGTGCAAGAACTAACCATATGACAAAGCACATGAACATCGACAACAATAACCAAACCCTCCCATTAAATCCATTAAAAAAAATGACATACTAGAAAATAATTTTTACCATTCACAATATGTTACTTTTGCATGAAGCGATGAATCTCTTAATTCAATCCCTGATCAACTAGTTGTTACCATTAGAATAGAAATGACTTGGTGAGTACCTCTTAGTTACATTGTGTGTGACATACATGTTCTCTATCTAATCAATCTCATTTCTATGAAACTTAAGTCAATTGTAACCATCATAAGTGTTGTTTGCAAGTACTTAGACATTAGAGAAAATAGAGTGCCCATTCAATGAACCAATGCAATTAACTATTGCTAAACTCATGTAATAGCTCTATTTGATTATGCTTACCTATGGCTTGAATTGAATCGCTTGGGTAGAATAAATAGCTCTCCATGTTTTATTCACTAGCACTTGAGCATTATATATTGTTCTGGTCCCAACACTAATCAAGGAAATAAAAAAGAAAAAGGTAAGATGCACTGTATGTGGTCACTAGTGGACGGAGCTTTGATTTTGTTTCAGATTTTATCTCAAATCTAGAAAAAAGATGTCAGCAATGAAGAAAATATGTCCAATGATTCACGAAAAGAATTGCAGGAAGCTTGAAATATGTATATCCTTTGAGCTCACAAATGCTTTGGGCATCCAAACATCTACGTGGTTAGACTATCGATCATCTGTGTTCATAATAATAATAATGTTGTTGATTGATATAAAAGCCATTTATTCAAAATCATCTGTGACGAATGATACTGCCAATATTCTCCTCAACTCTTTTGATCTTTCCCTTCAGTCAAAGGTGCCTGAGTTATTGGTGAGAATTGACAACACACTAGGTAACTTTAACTTTTCACAAATATTTCTGTCACACTTCCTTATTGTAGTTGAACTCCTCTGTCTTCACAGGCTATGGCCACTTTCTTTGTGTGTTGAACTATCTTTGACTAAGGGTAATAATAATAATATTACTCGTCAACAGATAAGTTCCTTGAATTTATTCTTTCTTGAGGATGAATATTATTTGTACACTAAATTGGTTCATGTGACCAGAATGAGTAATGATTTTGTTATCCATGGACAATATATTGGGTTTTCATCATGCCCACTTCAAAGTTGACTGGGTTTTTTCAAATCTCGTACCTAATCATTTCTAACCAAGCAGGACTCAAACGAGGTTTTTTATATAATTGAAATAATGAAAAAATGGAAGAATTGTACAAAGGAGGGAGTGAAGACACTACTCTTTAAACAAAAGCAGCAGTCCATCAACCTTGTTTCATGAAGAACAAAATATTGGGACTACTAGCTGATTAATGAAATTTTACCTCATTATTATTAAGTTTATGCTAATGTCTCTACATGATAAAAAAAAAATTACGAATATTTTAGATGCTTTTAACATTGGTTTTGATAAAGTTTTCTTATTATACCAAAGGGTCATAATTCAATTGGTTAGCAGGGATGATGATATGTGAAAAGAAAACCATCTATCAAGTTTCAAATCGTTTGAAATGTGTTTGGCTCAGAGTGACCCTAACCAATGGGACTCCCCCTACTATGTAATCTAACTTGTTTCCATAAAATAATTTTTTTTTTAAATTATTTAATAATTGATTCTTAGGGGGTTCATATCATAGTCTCTTGACTAAGTTATGGTGGTATTTTTATGACCACCAAGGTTCGAACCTCTCTAGGATTCAACCTTGGCATTGTTAATTGGGGATGAGGTCCCAATTTTTTACCTCACTGATCATAGCTCCATGGGTTTCAACCTTAGGATTGTTAATTGGGGATGATATCCACTTTGCGATTTCACTAGTTCATAGCTCTTTGTCAATGTCCCTGATCACATTAAAAAGTTTACCTGGCATTTATTCAAAAATAATAAATGTTTTTTTTTAATTTATAATTTTGGATTTGAAAGTTAAATTAAATTATTAAAAAAATATATTATAAATTTTTCAAATGTTAATTTTTTATATATCTAAATTATATAATAGACTTTAGTTTTTATAATTTTGTTGTAAAACTTAAACAATCAATTGTTTCATTGATCTTTACTTATTTAAATACATTATGAAGCCTTCAAAATATATATATATATATATATATATATATATATATATATATATATATATATATATATATATATATATATATATAAAAGAACCAATCCAGTTACATCAAAATGTACATGTCATAAAGTTCTAAACAAAAGTAAAGTAAGCAGAACAAAAAACTAATGTAAGATATCTTCATGGGTGTCTACCCAGGCAGTCCACCCCATAGAGCCCTCCATCCACACAATGATTTTCCTCTCATGGATTTGCATCAGCATGAGGATCTGATCCTTTTTGGACTTAATGTTCCTTTTAAGCTCTAGGTTAAGCTTCTTGCAGGTCCTCTCGAACATCTGCAGGTCATCCATATTTCTTCTCCATTCATAACCATGCTTTAACTCATAGATGAAGAAGGTGGGATATCCAGTCTTCAAGAACCTTTTGAGCTTGTCCTTGTCAATCATCATAGTAGTGTGAGCCTGCATGAAAATTTTAAAATAAGTGAGTTTTTGAAAAGACCCAGTAAGAACTCTGGGGTTGTTCTAATACCTTTCCTCATTCCTGCATTTCCAAATCTACCAAAGAATATTAGAAGAGAGAATGTTCCAAAATAGACTAGTATCTTTTTTAAGACCATTAATGTACCCAGTAATAATTTCAAGGATATTCACATTCATTAGATAAGTGAAACCAAACATATTCCAAATTTCTTTAGAAAAAATACAATCAAAGAGAATGTGTCTACCAGACTCGGGAAGTCTGCACAAGCTACAATAGTCATTCATGGAGTTATATTCTCTAATCGGGAGTCTGTCAAGAATAACCAACCATTTAAAACATTTTATTTTAGGTTCAATAGTTCCTTTCCATAAAATATCAAAATATTTCTTCCAAGAGCAGATGTCAAGGGTGGAGTACCAAACAGAGTTCACATGGTCAATGATGGCATCATTATATCCAACAACATTGTAAATACTTTTAGCTTTGATTTTGGATATAATGATCCCATCCGACCATTTACACTTTAAGTATCAATGAGAATCCACATGACAGGCAGTAGGAAGGTCCTTGGAAGCTTTAAGAATCATATTATAGGTCTTCTTTTGAGAGGCCAAGATATCAAATTTACTAGACTAAGATCATTCCAGCTGATAATCTTATCATGCTTCAAGAAGTTAACCAATTGAGAAATGCTCATATTAGACCAATGCCTAGCAGAGCATCCTTGGGAGAGGGCAAGGGGTTTGCCAGATAAGTGCAAGTTCCACCAGATGGATCTTTCACCATAAACATGACTACCATCATGGAAGACCTTGTTGGTAACATGATTTATGACATGATCCCAGGCATTCCATATGGATCCCTTGAACAACAATAGGAAACTTGCCAATAATCAAATCATTAAAAGGAAGATTCTTGCAAGATTTAGCATTTTTAGGGAATCCCTTTTCTATATTATGCCTAACAAGTATCTTCCAAGGATCATTACCATCCATAGAGTGAAAAATCCATTTGGTGGCAAGGGAAATCCCTTGGAGTTTAAGATCCTTCAAACCCAAACCCCCAAGGAGCTTATCAGTATGGCACCAATCCCATTTAACAACATGCATCTTTTTATTACCTTTACCATCAGACCAAAGAAAATTCCTGACAGCCTTTTGAATTTCCAATATTTGGTAGTTACTAAACATCCAGGTAGAAGAATAGTATATATTATAGGAAGAAAGAATATTTTGACAGACTTGAACTCTGTCAGCTAAAGAAAAGGATCTGTTGTGCCACTTAACCAGTTTCTTGGTAATTTTATCTTTAACCAAAGACCACATATCCTTAAGGGAGGGCTCAATAGAGAAGGGTATGCCCATATATCTAACAATTTTATGAGGGCCTTGTTGTCACTAAGGATTGTAGCTGAATATGGCTAAGTGTGGACCTAGAAATCCTGTGAAACATGGGACTACTTTTAGGTTGTGGGTAACCTATCATAAATTAGACCTCCGAATTAGGGGTCGAATTCCTCTTGAATCACCTTAAACTTAACTAAAATTTGAAGGAAAAGGGAGAGAGTGTGCATGAAACTGAAACTAAACTAGGTGATTCACCGAACTTTTATAGATCCACAAATTAAAGAAAAACTCACAATGACACTTAATAAACCTGGTAACTCACAACTTGACCCTATCTGCATTGATAATCCTTGAAATAAAGAGATAATTGGATTAAAAGAAGGGAAAAGCTTCCATAACTTAAAACCCAAATGTACACAGATTAGAACAACAATTGCAAAACACTTTCCTAAACATTCAACTTGAACAAACATGCAAAGTAAAGGATAAATAGAATCACAATAACTTTGACATGAATATTAATGGAAAACTCAAAAAATGAACAAGGAAAAGAAGGAATACTGCTTATATTCAGTGAAAAGGAGCCAAGTACAACAATCTTCTTCTCCAGAGCTACAAGCATTCACCTCCAAGAAAGAGAGAATGAAGAACTAACCTTAATCACATAAGTGAGAGGTATATAAAATCAGGTAGAGGAATCTACATTCAAATCCCTCAACCTCCCAAAAATGGAAAATATCTTCGTATAGGGCCTGTGAAGATGCCTTTCAAACCCAGATGTCAAATTCCCGAATTTATAGGGGTAAGGGAAAAAGTGAAAATCCTAACAAAGGATGGTCATTAAAGCCTATCATGTCCCCTCTAAGTCATGCTCTATGAATGATATTCTTCATAAGAACACCAATTGTCATTATCTTACAAAATAAGAGCAATGATTTTCACATTAAATATAATTTTTATCCCTATGTCATGATTCTAGTTCTATGTGGATTTAAAACATTTAATTTACTTATGTTAATAAATAGTTCTCAACCCAATTGAAAAGAGGGGAAAACATATTTAAATAACATTTACATCTTTTAAACTAAAATCCACTTATCAGATGAATGTCTTAGCATTCACCTTAGCATCAATATGTTTATGAACAAGGTTCTCGACCCCATAGGGGAAAACCCCCTTCTATAAACATTAACATTTAATGACTCAAAACTGACTTTAAAATAATTCATTAAAACCTTGACCGTGCATCAAAATCTATTCCTATCTCCAAACATATGTCAAAAAAACCTTAAGATGTTTCCTCAAAACTCTTTCGAATCGGCCTGCATCTAACTCGGGCTCGAACTGTATCTCTTATAGGGAAAGATTTCATGTCTTTTGGGATGTTTCTAATTGTTGGATATAGTGAGGAGGTAAGTGATTTATCTTCATTGCATTGTGATGGCATCTTGTTTACTGTCCCTTTGCATTTTCAAGGGCATGATAATGGAACTTCATTATGATATTTGATTACATTATAATTGATTTCCCCTATATTTTGAAGGCACTGCATTTTGATTGCTTGATCATTTGTTGGCATATTCATTGTTGTATATTATTATAAATCAATCACTGGCATATTGAATTCATTGTTTTAATTTTACGGTGCTCATGAGCTAGGGATTTCTCTCTTGTTTACTGTTGTTATTTTGTCGATGGCACCATAATTCATGCACAACCCATGAGTTAAGACCAGGGCATCATTTCACTGGTATCCACACTATTTTGGGGCCTATGGGTTGTGGCTTGCTGTTATTTATTTTACTATGATGAAGGCCTGTGAGTTTATCTATGGAAGCATGGATTGATGTTTACTCATTGATCTTGAAATGAATGGCACCATTTTTCATTCTTAATCTCAATCTGCCTATGCATCAACTATTTATTGCTTAATTTCCTTCTCAGCCCACACTTTGTGATTGTATTGTGGTGTGCTCACTATAAAAGCCATGCCAGCTAGGGCACAAGCTTTGGTATTACTTTTTTGTGACTCATGTTGGCATGTTTTTATGTTGTTTACACACTTTTTTTTTTGTAGCACATTTGTAGATCTTTAGCATTATTTTATTGTTCATTGCTTGGGGAGGGCTGATGACCCATGGCTAGGGCATAAATGTATTGTTTTTTATCAAATTGTTATCTCCTTACATTTTCCATTGCATTGAGGTCACGGTTTCATTGTGAGAGAATAGCATTCTAATTATTGGTGCTAATGCACTTGATGCTTTTGGACTACCTACAAACTGTGATCTATGATCTCTGTTATTCATGAGTCACATTTATTTTTCTACTAATACCAATGTTAATGGCTTTATGCCATGTTCTCCTGCTGGCATAATTATCTATGGCTCGTGCTTTTAGATCCTTATGCTACTTAGTATTTTTTGTTTCTTGGTACCTATTAGCTCTTCTATGCCTAATGAGCTAAAAGCGAGAGCATTTTTAGTATGTTTTTTCTTTGTCTAGAGCCCGTGCATCCTTGTCATGCTGTTGCAAACATGATGTGCTCACTATTGGTACTTACCTATTCAGGTAGTCTGTGAGCTCTCTTTGGCATCATTACTCATGGTGCTTAGATGCTCATATGCACTTGTAATTTGTTGCATTGATTTATGACATGATGCCTTGCTATTTATTAGAATCTCACCTAACTGATTATGTTGAGGTCACGAGTCTCATTGGTAGCATATGTTTATTGATCATCTTTTGTTATTGTTCTTATAAGGCATGTGAGTTGTGACCTTTCTTACTATCTTGAATCCCTCATTGAAGCTGGTGCTTACCCTTCACTGTGTATTCAATGTGAGGACTGAGAGATTTTTGAGCATCATGGGTGCTCATTTACTGGTAACATATTCGCTGCTGTAATATTTGATGAAGGCCAGTGAGATATGTGCTTTGTTTCATAGAAGAATTACATCATCACTTGTTGTTTCCATAAATTCATGAGAGGACTGAATATAGATTTGAAACTAATGAAGGGTGCTCCCCTTAATACCACAAACACATAATAGAAACAAAGAAACAACAACAATATGCAAGAACAGAAAATGGACTTCTTATTATCTCCACAAATGTGGAATTACAAACTTTCAGAATTACAATATGCAAAGCCACATGGGCATTCCCTTAAAATATTCTATAGGGCGAAGCCTCGAATCAATACCTAGATCTACCCAGAACTACCCTAGACAACACTAAGGGCCTTCTTTATATAGGCATTTTCCACCACCCAAGAAGGTTCCAGAAATTTAGCCCTTAGGGCCGACCAAACTTAGAATTATTTTATTTTTCAATTTATTACATCAAAGTTGGCTCAAAATAACTTTTGAAACCCAAACAAAAATTTTGAAGGAAAATTATTTTCTGCCATTTTAGGTGGCCCAACTTCCGGAGACCATAAGTCATCACCAGTTAACCTGATTGACTATTATAACCCCATTTTAGAAAGGCCACAAAGTGCTCTATAGGCTTGACTTGCGCAGGTGCTTGTCACCCAATTTCTTGACCTCATCTGGGGCCTCTAAAGCCTTCAAAACTGAGTTCAAAGTTTCTGTACCCTGCTGCCAATACCAGAAATCTTCAATATCTTTAAAACTAGACCTGATCTAGCCATGAAACTTTACTGGTAGGTTGATATGATTGAGATGAACCTCCACATGTAAAATCAAAACATTCCAAGAGCATATGACCAACTTACTAAAAATAGCAAGTTTCCATAAATAGCAGCTCTACACAAGATACCCTTATTGAATACAAAACATAAATATTTTTGGGTGATGCAAGATTGCTCTTACACCCAGGATGCTCCTACATCAAAAACATACTCAATTCTATTCTCAGTTTAGATGATGATTTGATGTACTCTGCAAGCCCTCTTTTTACTATCAGTGCTTGACCATGCTTCATTGTTCTACCTTTGTGATCTCTGAATGTTCCACTGATACTACTTCATCTAGTTGCTTCCCTATGGTGATCGTGGGTGCTCTTGGCCTATGATGTAGTCTTTGTCAAGGAAATTTGAGGTTTTCCTAACACAGCCCACATCATAGGGCAACATCATTCATCTGGATTCTAGCACCTTTGGGTTGTTGTTGTATAAACAATCAATACACTTTGAGGATGGTCTTTTGGAAAGACCATCCTCTTAGTGCTTTGATTATCTGAATGAGGCAAACAATAGTGAATTATCTTCTTCTATATCTGCACACAGAACAAATAAGTTAGTGAAAACATGGTATCTCTTTTTCCTTCCTGCAACATCTTTCCTGAGTGCACATGCCCTATAGCATAGCCCTTGTTAGAAGTGTATGGTTGAGTGCATATATGCGTGCTTGTAGATGAGGGTAAATATTATGATACCATACATTGCTTAGATCCATTGGATCTAACCCCCATCCCTTTCTCTCTTCTCTATAAGTTCTAGATTATAGGAGCACACAGGACAAAACCGGATCAATGCTCCATTACCAAACAATGTTTGGTACACTAGTACTTATGTTCATCATTTTATGTATGTCTGTACTCATTTATCCATTTCTGAAAATGGCTATGCTCATGACCTGTCTGAGCTCAAATGAATGATCTTTTCAGTTCTCTCATTTGTACAACACATTTAAGATATTGGTACCTGTACATGTAATACTTTTAGGTGTAAACATTTATTTTCCTTTTCATGTATCTTATTATGAAATGAACACAAATTTAAGAAAGATCACCTAATAATCCAAACTAGGGTACTATAGCTTCATTTAGTAATTAGGTCTCCAAAAGATGAGTCAAAATATGGTAACAAGCCTCCCCATTGAAAGTCATAATTCTTGAACCAATCAGGGGGCTGATCCTCCCTTCCAAGACATATTGATTTGGATTGAGATAAACCAACACCAAAAATAGTGCAATACTGATTGAGCTTGGTTTGCAAAGCTTCAAAATTGTTAGGATTGGCTTCAAAGAAAATGATAGTATCATCAACAAATTGGTAGTTGATAAGCTCATCATTATTAGGGAGAGATATACCTTTAATAATAGGAGACCTATAATTATCTCTAAGAATGTAGTACAATGCTTCTGAGGCAATAACAAAAAAGGGAGAAGGAATAAAAAATGGATCCATTAACATCCACCTGGGTGAAAGCATCATTAAGCATCATTTTAACTAAATTGCAAAAAGTCCTAGGAAAACCAAAAGCCTCAAGCATCATGGAGATAAAGCTCCATTCCATTTGTCATAAGATTTTTCAAAATCTAGGAGAAACATAGTAGAATTTTGTTGAGAGTAATTAGCCCACTTCATGGCTTACCAACTGGTGACCAGATTCTCAAGAATATATCTTACTTTAATGAAGCTAGTCTAGGTAGAGCAAATAAATTTGGGCAGAATATTCTCAAGTCTCAGAGCCAGGATCTTGGCAAAATTTTAATAGGAAACATTGAAGAGAGTGATAGGTCTCTAGTTCTTACTAAGAGCTTTATCCCCATCTTTGGGAATCATCTTAATGATACCTCTATTGATAGTATTCCCAAGGGAGTCACTGGCTAGGGCTTCCACGTAGATATCTCGAAGATCTTTGCATATCCAACTAATGTTAGCTTTGTAAAATTCTACAGGGAGGCCATCCATCCTAGGGGCCTTGTCATTATTAAGAGAGTTAATAGCTTTTTCAACTTATTCCAAAGAGATACCCTTAGATAGAAAGTCAACTTCGGCAGTGGATAATTTTTTTGGGATAAGAGGTTTGCACTGATTTCTAAGGGTAGTGGCCTCCTCTGAATCCTTAGAGGTGAAGAGATTTTGGTAATAGTCAGAAAAAAGCCTCTTTGATGTTGTTAGGATCAGTAGTGTCTTGATTATTCACTAAAATCCTTTCTATAGTTTCATTGGACTATTTATGCTTGATGAGGTTAAAGAAAAATTTAGAGCGATGATCACCAAATTGAAGTCAATGAGCACGTGATCTAATTTTGGTGCCTCTAATCTTCATTTGCTAGTGCTTTCTAAGGGCTTCTTTAGCAAAGATCACATGAGAGATGAGGTCACCGTCTGAGGGATTCACTTGGATGTTAGCTTCAGCTCTCTAAAGGTCAGAGGATAGATGTTTTTTAGCGAACCTATAGTCTTTGGCCCTTTTTTGGCCAATGGTTTTTAATAGGTTCTACCAGGAAAGAAGGTTCATATTCCATCTATCCATGTGGGAGTAGGTGGGAGAGTTATTCTTGTTGATGTGAAAAATTATGTGGATGGCTACTAGGACATCCTCATCTTTGAGAAGACTAGTGTTCATGATAAACTTAGGATTGGAGCCTCTACTATGCACAGGAGAATTGCTAATACTAATGTAAGTGGAGATAGGATGGTGATTGGAAAGGGCAGTACAGGTGACAAGGACAGAGTTTCCTTAGTTATCGGGTAAGAAAGAAAAGAAATTTTTTATTAGCATAAAAATGGTCAAGTGTAGAGTAAATTCTAGAGGGACCTTGCTGGAAATTACACCAAGTGTGTCATAAGCCATGATTAGTGTCTTTATTACCAATTAAGGGGTCAAAAAGATGTTTAGTATTTTTCATTCTATTCCAATGGATTTTTTCCTGATCTTTCCAACCAAATGGGAGGCCCCCAACTTTTTCTTCCTGAGATTCAACCATATTGAAATCCCCTCCCACAAGCCATGAGATATTGGGGAGAGCCACCTGCGAATCCCATAGGCTCGCTTTCTCCCTAGAGTCATTCGGGGCATAAATAG
The DNA here is from genome assembly GCA_027943335.1 of Chamaecyparis obtusa. Taxonomy (NCBI): domain Eukaryota; kingdom Viridiplantae; phylum Streptophyta; class Pinopsida; order Cupressales; family Cupressaceae; genus Chamaecyparis; species Chamaecyparis obtusa. The sequence continues at coordinate 115,327 of BSBK01010698.1, forward strand.
AGCATATGCCAAAGACATTATTATTGTAATTAATAGTAATCCAAACTGCTCTGTTACAAGGGGAGAGGCCATTGCCAGTAATATAATTCCCCCATTTGGAGTTAACCAATAATGCAACACCACCCCCGCATCTAGGGTGAATGGTATAGTACTTGAGAGTATCCTTCTAGAGGAAGTTAAGGTTGGAGTCAAGGACAAAATAGATAGCTTTAATCTCTTGTAACATCAGAAAATCCATGGACTTAAAAGTATCAAGGAACCGCTTAATAAAAAACTTCCTATCAGGGGATTTAAGACCCTTTACATTAAAAGAGATGCAATTCATGAGGAAACATGTGGAGGGGTAGAGCACTAGTCTACAGCCCCCTCAATGGGGGTCATAGTAATGGGAGTGATATCCCCATTCTTTTTACTGGAGGAATTATTGTGTTTGGAGCTGAAAGGCCTCCTCCATCATTTAGATGTAGGGAGGTCACCTTTGAATTCATCATCATTGTCTGAGATAGCAGGGGACTAGGTATCCACATCCATGGAGTGTTTTGGGAGGATGGGCACAAAATCAGAGGGGGGCTTATAGGCAGGGATAACCTCAAGAAGACAGTCATCACTAAGCTCTCTAAAAACCTTGTGAGGGAACTTCCGAGAAGGGCCAAAGTCGATGCAATTGTCGAAAGGGTTAATGCTGATCACTTCTAAAAGGGGGGAATTAACTTGGGTTTCCCATGAGACAGGATTGCCCGAGTTGGAGGGTAATAGAGTTTTTAAGGAATGGAGATCAACCAAAGATGTGTTCTCAATTTTATTGGTCCTTCTTCTACATTTTTTGGTCACGATTTGGAAACTGTCATTTTGGGTTGCATTTTCAACGAAAATGGAGATGACTAAGAAAGAAAAAGGGGATGAGATAGCAAGGAAGGATGGTGAGTTGGAGGTCAAATTGGGGAAAGGACTAAAGGAACCTCTACCTGAGGGGTTTTTCTAACTGAGGATTCTAAGGTAGGGTTAGCAAAATTAGTGGAGTTTTGGGGAGGTGAGGTCTTAGCAAGAACTAATTTTTTATTAAGGATGGGGCAATATTTCCTTAGATGCCCTTCTTTTCTACACAAGAAACATGCATTCAAACCCCCAACGATTTCAATGGCATAAGAGTAAATGTCCTTAGAAATATTAATTCACATATCAGGTGGAATTTCTTTATCAGGGTTCAACGAATAAGAACCCTAGCATCCATATGAGGGACCAATCTAACAGTGTCATCCATACAAATGACTTTACCCAGTAGTTCAAGCAATTGAGGAAGAAATCACCACAAGAAAGGAGGGATTTGTTTAGCCAGGATCTACCAAGGGGCTGAGAGGGAAAAAACTTCCTCATGAACATCCTTAGGAGACCAAGTTAGGGCATGAAAAGAGGTAGAACCCACATACTAGTATTGTTTTTTAGGAACTTTGGCCTGGGATTCATGGTTAGCAAAGAAGATCACATATAAACCTTTTTGTATTTGCCTACAAAATGAAATATGAAAACCAAGCTTCAAGCTCCAAAAATTATGAAACCAATCATCTAAAAAATTCCTGGGATGACTTTTATCAACTTCAACATTAGCAAAAAAAATAGTAGTATTCCTTAATCCATTCTTTTCCTTCACAATTTCAATAAGCATTTCTGGATTTGGAGCAATGGAGAAAGGTACAGGAGCAACCTTAGAGTTCTTACCAGAATTGGAGGTGCCATGAATACTAGCCAAACTAAACCTTGCACTTGCATCAATGACAATGCCAGAAATAGCAACTGCCTTGGAGAAGGATTTGGGTCTTGCAAGAGGCGTAGAGATGGTTTTAGAGGGAGTAATGATGCTAGGTATGTTAGTCTCCATTGAAACCCTAGGCATAAATGCAGGGGAGATGGGGGGTATGGTTTATGCCGAATGGTAGAGGGAAGAGGGAGAGAAACCACTCATATTAGAAACATTAAAAGAAGAGTACAGAGCGACCACACTTGTCACATTGTCATTGCTGGGAAAACCCAGCTGTCACTCGCCGCCTTACAAATCTCTACCATTTTTCACCACCTCTATCAATTTTCTCTTGTCGATCACCTTCAAATCTTATCAAACAAATTCTTCTATAAAAATTATTTGTTAATAATCTTTGAATTATATAATTTTTCATATGACTAATTAAAATTATTCAAATAAAAAATATTATACTAATAAAAAATTATTTATTTTAATAAAAACTTATAATATTAGTCCTTTATAAACATGAATCTACATTTATTATTTAAGAAAAAAATCATTTTTTTTAACAAAAAATTATGCACTCTAGAAATGGTCACTTTCTACTAGTTAATAAATCCATATCAAAGATTTGATCAAAGATTTAAAAAGTTGAAAGCGACTTAAGGGTCATTGAAAGGTCCAATGTCTTATCATCTAATCCAAAGAGTACACATAATTTATGGAAATAAGGTGTTTGGATCATAAGTATTTTATCAATTTTATTTCACATATTATTTTAGAGGAAAGATTGTTAAAATAATTTTTTAATTAGAAAGTTAAATTAATAGTTTAAACTTTTTTTTAAATATTTATAATAATCATAAAAATAAATTATAAATTTGTGTAATTTTAAAAAAGATTGGTAAATAAAATCTAAAATGACGGAAAAGTACAATGTTGATATGAATTTATATTATATATTTTTAATTGATATTAAATAAAAGGTTTCAAGCATAATAATATGACAATATTTTATATTATTTATATTATTTAGTGATTTTTTTATTTAGGTTCACAAAGTTGAACCATGAAGAACTTATTAATGAAACTCAAATTCTATACATTTTTTTAAGGACTATTTAAATTAATTATCTAATAATAAGAGATAGTATTGTAGTGGCAATCTCTTATTCTTTCTAATTCACTTCTATGGCTTGAATACCTCCTCCTTTTTCCATCCCCTCTTGCAAGATGTCCTCTCCTTATTTCATTATCACTAGGTTAGTACATCACTAACTTTATATCCTAGCAAATAACTATTACTCCATTAATTATATTAAAAAATTTATTATTAACAATCATTTTATATAAAATAAATTTCAAATGTTTTCCAATGGTTGATTAGTGTGGTAATGTGTGTGGAATTTTAACTAATGTTGGAAAATTTACTTCAGAAAAAATAAGATTTATGAATAACTTTAGAGTACTGAGTATATGTAACATAAAAATTGGAGGCACGTTTGGATTGTAAGAAGGTGACTAGACTCAATGAAATTTGAATTGGAAACTTTAATATGATATATTCAATCATAAAATCATTATAATTTATTATTACTTTTCTATGGAATTCTCCCTCAAATTTCATCATGTCCACTCTAAATACTATTATAAAACTAATGTTTATATACCTAAGGAAAATTTTAATTACAGTTCCTTTTTAAATTATAAATGGCAAGAAAAAAGAAATATAAAGTCTGATCATTACAATAATTTTATACAAATAAGGTTTTTAAAATAATTATAGGATCTAAAAATACAAGTTGTCATCATGGAGAGAACTCCATGTGTAATATGATTTCTAAAACAATTGCACTCATATCTTAAGTTCAAAGATCTTAACCTTTTTGTATGGCACATCCTATAAAGAGAACTTCATCAAACCTATGTGCACAAAATTATTTGAACTTGTTTTTCTTCTAATTCACAATTTTGTTTATAATGTATCGACTAGAAAAACTACGTTAACATCCTCATTATTTGTAATTCTATATCTACATTACAAAACTCTTTGATAATAGATGTAGCTTCATGATTTTACTTTATCTATATTTAGTTTGTATCAATTGAAATAGGTATGCAATTATCCCAAATTATGTTGAGAGTGTTGGTTAGGAATCATTATATTAGTTCCTAGTCATAAAGGTAGATGTTTGAGTATATCAATCACCTAATTACATTAATTCCTTATATAGATTCAAAAATATGTGAAGATCTAATATAAAACCTCTCTTCCTAGTCAATTAGGGAGAGAGGGATCTTCACAATCACAATTGCTTATAGAAAGATAATGGGAGACATTGTAGTCATGGAGTATGTGTTTAGAATGATATTACCATTTATCTTCCCATACTCTACAATATGTAAATATTTAATACCTAACATATATTTTCTCATGAGTGAGTAGGTATTTTCAATGAAACAAGGGGAAATTTTTTCTATTTGTTCTTTCTAGATGAGTTTATTGATTATCTCTTCAAGTCTATTCCATTCCAAGAATTCAAATTATCACCTATAATAATGTTGTATAAAGTATTAATCTATATATTATTCAAAATTATCCAAGTTTGAGATAATATATTGTAGAGTATTTAATTTGGATTGCATCTTTTCATTCTTATGTTTATGGTTATTATAAATTCTCTTTCAATTAAAACGTCATCTATATTATTTTTAGTGAATGCACATATTAACTCCTAATAATAGGACTCATAATTGAGCTTCATGTTATGTTCCTTGCATTAAAAATGAACATCTTTTTAGTAACTATAGTAGCATTGATGTCTGGAATAATAAATTTAACATCTAAGGCCCTAGGGTTTCCTCAAATAGTTTTGTTAAAAAAACTAACTTTAATTTCACTCTAGTACAAGATACCACTTGATTTTGGCTCTAATCTTCTCCTTATGGTTGAAATCATATACCTCATGACTATGGATAAGCAATATAAATAATAAATGCTAAATCTGTACAATATTCTATATTTTGTATCTTAAAAACTATATCAAATTTTATTTATCATTAACATCATAAAATTAATAAAATCCTATTACTATTTTTTAATGTAAAATTTGGTCTTTGAGACCATTCCTATTTATATAAATTTATGGGAAAAAAATTATAGATTCATTACAACCATCACCTAATGAGTTAGGGATCTAAAGCCTACAACTTCACCAAAACAAAAGAAAAATAATGGAAATTGAGGAAATATAGAGTAGACGAAAAATAAAATAGATGACCTTTTCCTATTAATTACATTACTCATATCCTTCACTGATATAGTGATTATTTAAAATAAAGCCTTGGCAATGGCATTAGGATGAGTTTGGTTGAAAATTATTTTTAAGAAATAAATTGTATGCCCCACCTTAGGTTATCAAACAAACCTATTTAAAGAAGCCCCAAGGAGAACTAAATTAGATGAAACACCTTATCATCACTATATTCTCGATCAATAGTGAACCTTCCACATATAAAAAAAAAACTATCATTAACACAATAGTCTATAAAGTATCCTCCAAGCCATATTTGGATTATTTTTGAAGAGAAATTTAGTCTAGCATATTATTACCTCTTTCTTCTCACCAACAATGAATAAAACCTTAAAATACACACACACACACACACACACATATATATACATACATACATACATACATACATACATACATACATACATACATACATACATACATATATATATATATATATATATATATATATATATATATATATATATATATATATATATATATATATATATATATATATGTATATACATATATACATACATATATACATACATATATGTATATGTATATGTATATGTATATGTATATGTATATGTATACATATACATATACATATATACATATATATATATATATATACATAGCAGAGGATGATATGCTATTGAGAGGGAGTCAGTTGTGCATTCCACGAAGTTCTATGAGGGGGAGAATCTCATCAAGTAGAAGCATAGCAGAGGATTGGCTAGATATTTTGGTCGAGATAAAACTCTTGCTTTGGTTACTGAAAATTATTATTGGCCTCAGTTGCAGCAAGATGTCAAGAAGTTTGTATAGAGTTATAGAGTATGTCAGATGGTGAAAGTAGTGAAATAAAATACAGGGTTGTATCAGCCATTACCTGTACCAAGGACACAATGGGGACATGATTAAATTTCTGTGGTGGTTGATAGATTTTCAAAGATGGCACATTTCATTCCCTGCAAGAAGACTAATGATGTTGTTCATATAGCAGAATTGTTTTTTAGAGAAGTAGTGAGACTACATGGTTTGCCAAAGACCATAGTTTCAGATAGAGACAGTAAGTTCATTGGATATTTTTAGCATACATTGTGGAAGAACTTGAAGACAGATTTGATGTTCAGTTGATCACATCATCCATAGACTGATGGACAAACAGATGTGGTGAATAGGAGTTTGGAAAATTTGTTGAGATGTTTGGTTGGAGATAAGCCAACAAGATGGGATTTGATTTTACCATAGGTAGAATTTGCATACAATAATTCTATCAACATGAGCATTGGTAAATCATCATTCCAGATTGTATATGGGAGTAGTCCCATAAATGCATCAGAATTGAGAAAGATAGATAAAGGAGAAATAAGTAGTGCTGAAGCTGAGGATTTTGCGGAACACTTGAAGAACATTCATGACTAGGTGAGGAAGCATATTACCAAGATGAATGCGCAATATAAGGCTAAAGTGGATGTGAAAAGGAGGCCTAAGGAATTTTAGGTTGGACATGAAGTCACGGTTCATTTGCGGAAGGAGTGATTTCTGGTTGGTACATATAACAAGTTGAAAATGAAGAAGTTTCAGCCATGTAAGATACTGAAGAAGAATGATTTAGGAAATGCATATGAGGTAGAATTGCCTATTGAGCTGAATATTTCACTAGTGTTTAACATTTTAGATTTGACAGAGTATCATGAGGGAGGTGTTGAAGATGAGGTTACAGCAATGCAGTGGAGTATTCCTGCAACCAGTTCAGATATCAAAGAGATTGAAGACATACTGGATAGTCGTGTTGACAGAAGCACAAGGAACAGGACATATGAAGAGTATTTGGTCAAATGGAAAGGATGACCTATTGAAGATTCATCATGGCTAACAAAGGAGGAGGTTAACCATCTTGGTTTTCCTCTTCACACCTGAGTCATGACAAGGTCACTTCTCAAATTACCCCGGGTGTCTGATGCAGGAGCATCCTGGGTGTAAGAGCAATCTTGCATCACCCAAAAATACTTATGTTTTTATATTCAATAAGGGTTGTCTTGTGTAGAGATGCTATTTATGGAAACTTTCTATTTTTAGTAAGTTGGTCTTACAATCTCAGAATATTCTAATTTTACATGTGGAGGTTCATCTCAGTCATATCAGCCTGTGAGCAAAGTTTCATGGTTAGATCAGGTCTAGTTTTGAAGATATTGAAGATTTTCAATATTGGCAGCAGGGTACAAAAACTTTGAACTTAGTTTTGAAGGCTTTAGAGACCCCAGATGAGCTCAAAAATTTGGGTGACGAGTGCTTGCACCCATCAAGCCTGTAGAGTGCTTCGTGGCATTTCTGAAATGGTGTTATAATATTTAATCGGGTCAACTGGTGAAGACTTATGGTCTCCAGAAGTCAGGTCACCTGAAATGGCAGAAAATAATTTTTCTTCAAAATTTTTGTTCAGGTTTAAAAAGTTATTTTGAGCTGACTTTGATGTAATAAATTGAAAAAAAAAATAATTCTAAGTTTGGTCAGCCCTTAGGGCTAAATATCTAGAACCCTCTCGGGCGGTGGAAAATGCCTATATAAAGAAGGCCCATAGTGTTGTCTAGGGCAGTTCTGGGTAGTAGATCTGGGTATTGATTCGAGGCTTTGTCCTATAGAGTATTGTAAGGGAATGCCCATGTGGCTTTGCATATTGTAATTCTGAAAGTTTGTAAGTCCACATTTGTGGAGATAATAAGAAGCCAATTTTATGTTCTTGTATGTTTTTGTTGTTGTTTCTCTATTTTTGTTATGTGTTTGCATTAAATTAAGGGGAGCACCCTTCATCAATAACACCATTCTCCAGGGGAAGCCATTTGACCTTAGACCTATCAAAACCTTTGGAGGCATTATTAAAATTGAAAAAAGTTTGAAGAGAGATATATCTCCATTCCTTAAGTATGGAATCATCCCAACTAGAAAAATGTATGTGCGATGAATTAATCTTAATATTTTCATAAACCATCTATGATATAGACTTCTCAATAATTAGTACAATAGCATCTACCATCAATGAGGAATGTCTAAAAACATGTTTATTTTGTTCCCACCATAATGCCCCACAAAAAAGAGATGGCGAACATTTCCAGATAGATGAAAGAAGAGATTTCAAGGAAAATGTTGGCCAAGATTCAAATAGGTCCCACAATAGATTAGGAAGTGGCATTGCAAAATTCAACTTCCTCAAAACAAATGTCCAATAATCCTATGCAAATTTGCACTGAAGAAACACATGGTCTGCATCTTGAAACTCCTTCTGACAAAGAAGATGTTAGCACCCTGAAAAATTTCATAGCTTTAGCCCTTTTCTTCTGGTCTCTGCAGTTGTTTTTTAGCTCCTTGGCATAAACCCTTGGTTCAAATTTTTGAAAATATAGGTGTTGGTAAGAAAAACCCTGGCCTTGTTCTAATTTCATGTTACTTTATTCTGGCCACTTAAAAGTCCTTTTACACATGTGCTAAATGGTTAACCTTTTTTATGTTACACAATCTTGCAACTAAAGGTTTTATTTCGGGCCCCTCTTAATATTTCCTAAGTCTCTAATCCTCGGCGGCCTTTAATTTTCCTAAGTCTTAACATTTAATATTTCCTATGTTTTCAGCATTCATTTCTTTCCTGGGCCCAGCTTTGAAACCATCTCGATCTAACGGTGGTCATATGTTCTCATGAGATATGTCAGAGCTATGCGCTTTTGCGATGGCCATTAATTTTCCTTTATGGCTGAGCTTCTCAAACAGGTGGGTCCATTGACACGTATGCACAAATGGAAAGCTTTGATTGGTCCATGGGTGAGTGACTGGATATGCTGTCAGTGGGACCTAATTTTTTGGGGCTCAGAGGGTCCTGACATCTGTAGTTGATCAATGACTAGCGTAAGTTCTCATGAGATGTGTGAGGGCTTTGAGATCTTACACCAGCCGTCGATGTTACCTTTTCTTAGGTGGTAGTATAAAGGTGGGTACGATTTGCCAGATGGTTTTTATGTGTGCCATGGTGTGCTGAGTTGTCTATTTTTCATTCATCCACATGGTGATGAATTGGATTGTGTCAGTGGGGCCAACTTTTTTGAGTTTTAGGGGGTTCTGACACTGGCAAAGCATCGACGGTCAGCGTGTAATTTGATGGGTTTTTTTTGACACTTGCAAACTTAAGACAACCGTTGATCTCTTTTGGTGTTAGAGGGTTGTCAGAGTAGGGTAGGATTCTTCATCTAATGGTTCTCTTATGATCTAATGGAATCTTTGAGGTCTATGCAAAGATAAGACAACCGTTAATCTTCTTGATGTGGGCCCATTAAAATTTTCTTAGACTTTTGGCAGTCCTAACAAATAAGGTTAGTGATCTGATGAATTTCAATGCTTTTTGCTCATTCACAAAATAGGATAGCGGTACTCTAAAAAGGCTGGCAGTTCAACGAATGTGTATTCGCGTGATCGCTAAACTATTTGGCAGATAGATAAAGTTCTTCATGAACTGACGAAAGCCTTTAGTCGCTAGTTCGCCAGATGTAGCTGGGATGAGTTAAATTCCTTTGGTCACCAGTTCCCGAGGTTAAGTGGTGAGTTAATATTTCACTTCACAAATAAGAAATGCCTGGTCACGTAGTCACTAAAAGGTAACCCGAGGATGGCAGTTGAGTTAAGGATATAAAGCTTGCGAAATGGAGAGATCTAACGGTCAGGACTTAAAGTTGATCGAGATTCAAATGTTGACCACTGATTCGCTGCTGGCATTGTGAAACTAGTTGTTTATTATCAAATTCAAATTTCTGAGGGTTTCCTACAACCAAAATGACCAGAATTGAATGCTTTCATGGCTAGATTTGATTTGTTTAGTGGCACTTTCTATTACAGTGTGATCCAAGGTGTTCCATGATCATCTACAGGGGTTTGTATTATGTTTTTTGTGCTCGAGGTGTACTGCAGGTGGCCGAATAGGTTGACATTTGGGCATTTTTGTGGTTCTCAGTACCTTCTTAGTGAGATTATCATGATTGAAGATCACTCTGGGATTTTCTTTCTCCTGCTTGCTTGGGTTTCTTCCCCTAGAATAAATTTGTGACCATTTCTAGTTGGGTGGGTGGTTGAAACCCTAATCCTAGTCATCCATAGCTTGTTGCAACCTATTTTGGGTTTCCAAGATGAATAGGGAGTATAAGTTGTAGCATTTTTTGATTTTACAAGGGTTCAAAAACTTTCTTTTTGGTCCCTGGTTGTTGATGGTATTATACTGAAAGAGGAGCTGATTTTGGGTCTTCTTCCTATCTTTGTGTTATTTTGATTGTATATTGATCCTGAATATGTTAATGAGAATGCTATTGAGTTCCAATCTTGCATTTGTGTATGTCTTCTTGTTTTGGTTTTGAGCTCATATATGTTAGTGTCACAAAGTGTATTAGCATATGGTAAACAAAGAGTATTGTGAAGTCATATCTGAGTTCCTAAAAAAGTTAGGATTAAAGTATTTTAGGTGAATTCAGTGAGTTTACAACCAAATAATAATCTAATGTCCTTGTGTTTGAGGGAGAGGGGTAATAGGAAAAGCACTTATCCTAAGCCCAGGAGTGTTTGATTTAAGATCTTCAGCTGATGTATGTAATTGGGTGACTCTTTTCCCTAGGTTAAGGCACTGGTCCATCCTTTGGAGGTATTTCATTGTCATCAACCACACACACACAAATTTAAATCATAATATCTTTCAGTCAGTTAGTAAAGGATATAATTGGATATTGTTTTTAAGACTCCTTTGGAGAAGTGAGTCAGAGGTACACCCACCTGAGCATTAAGGCACAAAGTGTAGGAGGATCTCATTGTTAATCCTTGTTAATTGGCCCTCTTTCTTATAGACTTTGGAGTGGTGATAGAGTCAAGGTTGTATTAAAGTTATCCATCAAATTATAAATCTACAAGTTGAAGATCAAAGGGAACTCCCAATGAAATGGTGACTCTACTAGGGAGAGTCTAGAGATAAAAAGTTTTCAAAGTGCACTCTTGTTTTCCTATTGCATTCAGTTTTTGATTTCCCACTTTGGTGGGTGGTGACTCAAAAAGGTTAGAACCAATGTCATACTATAAATCATGGACAAAAGCAGGAATACTAGGTCCTTTGTCAAAAAAAATCTGGAGGTCACTCTGGAATAATTACCTAGATAGAAGAAGAAGATTTGGATCAGAAGGAATGGTGAGTCTACTAGTGCTCCCATAAGAGAACAAAGAAATACCAGAAGTAGAGCACCACATGTTTCCTCAAGTGAGGAAGGTTCACAAGACAAATTTTGTAGATCAGATGGTGGTTGCTATGAACATAGATTTTATGATACCCCAGAGGCTTTATTTCAAGACAAGAGTCCATTTCCTACAGGTCAAGATGAACAAGCCAGAGAGATGGGTTTGGAGTTTGATTTAGATCTTGATGAAGATAATTTTAGAAGGGAGCCCATGAGACCACGGCAAGTGCATTTCCCATATCAGCATCCTATTGATGTGGAAGTGTCATCAACCTCTGAAGACAACATGATAAATCCACATGACCTAAATGCACTTAGGTTGCAGTTAGCAGAGCAGGATGCCATATAGAAAAGGTTACAAGAGGAGAGAGAGGCTGAAAAAGTAAATGCTCTATTGGAGAGGTAGTCTCTTTTGAGAGAAATTAATGAGATGAAGGAGAGAAACAAGATGCTTGCTTCTACTCCTAAGGTTTTGCAGCATGATATTTTTGGTGATCTTGAAGCTCTAAGAAGTGAGTAGGAACATTTGTTACAAGACCATGAGTTTGATGAAGAGGGCCCTATGATCAAACAAGTGTAAAGTTATGATCTTTTACCTAAGGGTAAGGATGGACATGAGATCACTAGGCCTACTATAGTTATTAATTAAAAAGGAAAGCAGAAGATGGTGGGTGTCCAAACAAGTAAACTAGTGACAATACTAGGGATCCCACCACCTAAATCAAATAGGGAGATAGAGATAGAAAGAAAAAGAGGAGAGGATGAAGCTCTTGCTCAAGAGTTGGAAAGAGCTGAAGCTAATGCTGCTATTGTAGAGAAAAGAAGAAAGATCTAGTTCTTGAAAGCTTAATCAGCTAATGTTCATGGCCCTTCTACTACTGAACTAGGTATGGCATCTATAAACACTACTGTTCCACTTAGCAATGCTACTACTAGTAATCGAATTCCTAATGTATCTACCAAGTCATTTGTTGATCCTAATAGATAGTCAAATGTGCAAGTGGGTGGGAATGTAGATAAAAATAATAATTCTAGTGGGAACACTAGTTTAGGATTTCAAAGAAGACATATGCAACTAGAAGGCTATAGGCAAATTAGTTTTGATGGCATACCGGGCTACCCAAATGCTTTTTCAAGTGATATAAGAGATAAGGTACCTAAGTTTGCTGGTAATAATTCTATTATTTGCGAGGAGCATCTTAGGCTATTTGTTGATATGCTTAATGATTATGAGGTAGAGCATGAGGATGTGGTCATGAAATTGTTTGTTCAATCTCTAATGGAGGATGCTAGAGATTGGTTTAAGAGACTTCCTGATAAATGTATTGACACTTGGGATTCCTTTGAGAGATGTTTTAAAGAGGAGTATGGTGATAGGCCTAATGCTAGTTTCATGTTGAATGAATTCAATACCATTCAGAAAAATCAGAATGAGTCTACAGCTGAATTCAACATGAGATTTCAAAAGGGTATGCATAAGTTATTTCAAGTTATGCAGTTAGATGACAATGTTTGTCTGACCACATACTTCAATGCATTTGATGGAAATATGGGATATTTGTTGAGGGACAAAGAACCAAGAACTCTTAGAGATGCTTTGAGAATTGCTATCAATATTGAGAATAATATGAAAATATCAAGGAAGTTGGGTGGGAAAAGAGATGACACTAAGTTGTTTGGTGAGAAGAAATACAAAAAGGAAAATGATAGGAATGTTCAAACTAGGAGACAAGAAGAAGATAAATTGGATAAGGTGCTCAATGCATTGAAGGATTTGAAGGCACCTACAAATAGTAACATCAGTGCTCCTACCAATGAAAGGCCTCAGTTCAACAACAATTTCAATAAGTAGAATAGATTGCAAAACTACCCCTAAAACATCCAATGGAAGGATGGCAAGCCTGTTGTCCCTGCTGCAAGAGGAAACAATGACAGAGGTGTCCCTAACCCTCTCCAAAAAACTTCAATAAATTTCATGGAGGACATACCTTGGTGTGTTGCATGCCAGTCCCCTCATTCTGCAAAGCATTGTGTGGTTGCACATTCTATGGCTGCAAATCAAGATTGTGGCAATGAGGAGATAGATCAAGAAGAAGATCAAGATGATGTTGGATGCAACATGGCTACTTAATATCTAGGATTTGAAGATTATTCTGATTTTGATGAAGAATCAGATGTAAATGTGAAGAGACACAATCAGACCCTTTTTCATCAAGAGGTTTTTTCTGATAATGAAGACATTGATAAGAAGACATGTAACATGAACTCTTCTTCTGAGCCAGTAAATTTAAGAAGATCTTCTAGAGAAGAGATGGATAGGATTACTATAGAAATGATTGCCCAAGTGCAAACTAGAGGCATGGTGGCAAGGGATACAAATGGAAAAGCTACAGGAATGTTTATAAAGAGTACCAACTCTGGAGAGCCTAATGAGAAAAAATCAAAAGCTGATCACATGGTGAAATTCAAGAATGTAAAAGGTAAGAATTGTGAGCCTAAGGGAGTTGGAGTTGAAAGATTTTCTAATGAGATAGAGAAGCCAATTAACACAATGGTTAAGATTGAAAAATTGAGGGTGGTCAATACACCTAATGTATCAGACAAACAAAGAGATACTAAGGCTGTGTAGATTGAGATCCCTCACTCTACTCCTATTGATATGTTAGTTGTATTGTCCCAAATTACAGTTAAGGTTCCATTGTCAGAATTTTTGAGGATCTCTAAACACAAAGACAAAGCTATTGCATGGGTAGATAATGTTCATAACAATGATGTTGCATGCAATTGATCTCAGGATAAAGCTTTGAAAGGTGTTATTGCTTAGGGAATTGTATCTCAAATTCCTCCTATATATTTGGACAGTTCTGTCAATGCTAGGCTTGAAAACATTGATCCATTATTTTTAAGTGTCCTTGTGAATGGAATGAAATTAAGGAATTGTATGATTGATAGTGGTGCCTCTAATACTACTATGCCTTTTAAGATTATGGATAAGTTGGGCATTAAAGTTGATATAGTTCAAGGCAGATGTTGTGCAATGGATCAGGGGGAGGTACCAGTCATTGGGACTATCAATGCAATGCCATATAGGCTGGCAGCATATCCAGAGAAAGAGTTAACAATGAGTGTTTTGGTGGTGGACATCCCTCCTCATTATGGGATGCTGCTATCTAGAAGGTGGAGTGCTACCATGGGTGGAATTTTATAGTGTGATCTATCCTATGCCACTTTCAAGATTGATGATCAGTTTGTCAAGATTGATCAAGAGCCAAGAGTATGCCACATGATTGAGAGAAATATTGATAATGAAAGTACATGTTTTGTGGATATTGATATTAATGCTTCTAGGGTAGAGATCCCTATACTTGAGAAGGAACCTATTTTGTCACCTATCTCTATTGAGGTAAGTGTTAATTCTGTGAAGGGTGATTTGTGGGTAATGTACTTTGATGGAGCAAATTGCAAGAATGGAGCAAGAGCAGGTATTTTACTTATTTCTCCTAATAGAAACAACTACAAATTTTCTTTCACATTGAATTTCTTTTGTACCAACAATATAGAAGAATATGAGGCATTGTTGCTAGGATTGAGGTTGGCACAAAAACATAGAATTAAGTGTTTGAGTGTTGTTGGTGATTCTGAGTTGGTAGTGTCCCAAGTCAAGTCATTATATGCTTTGAAGAACAAGAGGTTGAAACAATATAGGAATTCAGTTTGGGATTTGATTGAACATTTTGATGCCTTCAATATTGAGCGGAAGGATAGGAGTAACAATAAGATGGCTGACTCGTTAGCCAATATAGCTATCAATCCCACTGATATTACTTTTGTTGGTATCTCTAAACTTGAAATTCAGGCTAGGCCTAGTGTACCAGACAATATTGAGAATTGACAAGTTTTTGATGATGATAATGATATCTTAAAGTTTATGAGTTGTGAAGATTAGTATCATGGTCAGGAATTTGATTGTTCAACCTTGGTTGAGTCAATAAAAGGAAGGGAGGTTGTCTTTGGCAATGAAGTTATTCAACTTAGAACTAACAAGGTGCCCAAGGGGCTTGTTGTTTTGGAAACTGTCTTTGATAACCAGGATAGAGTTCAAAAGAATATGAAAAGAGAAGATCATGCTGATCTAGAGGAGATAAATCTTGGAACACATGAGACACCTAAGAAGGTATACATTGGTAGGGACATGTCTCACAATGTAAGAAAATCTCTGATTGAATTATTGAGAAAATTCAGGCATGTTTTTGCATGCTCATATGATGACCTAAAGGTATATAGAGAAGATTTGTTTCAGCATGTTATTCCTTTGAGGGAAGATGCTAAACCTTTCTGGCAAAGACAAAGGCCTATTAATCCTACTTTAGCACCTAAGATGCAAGAAGAGTTAATGAAGCTAAGAGATGTTGGAATTATCAAGCCTATAAGGCACTCTTCTTGGGTTTCAAACCTTGTTCCTATGAGAAAGAAGAATGGTGACATCAGGCTTTGTGTGGACTTCAAGAATTTGAACATCAACTCATTAAAGGATAATTATTGTCTACCCAATATGGAAGCTATGTTGCAGAGGGTGACCAGATTAGAATTGATGTCTATGATGGATGGTTTCTCTCGTTACAATCAGGTAATTGTAAAAGAATCAGAACAATTCAAGATAACTTTCACTACACCTTGGGGGACATATGTTTATGTGAGAATGCCTTTTGGTCTCACAAATGTTGGTGCTACTTTTTAGAGAGCAATGGATGTTTCTTTTTTAGATTTTATTGATGTTTTCCTTGTTGTTTATCAAGATGATTTGACTGCCTATTCCAAGAAGGAAGAACATCACTGTACTCATTTAGAGAAGATATTTGTGAGGGCCTTGGAATATGGCATTTCATTAAATCCAAGAAAATGTGCATTTGGTGTCACTGAGGGCAAGTTTCTTGGCCACTTAGTTGGCAAGCAAGGAGTTAGAATTGACCCTGAGAGGGTAGCAGCTATTGATAAAATTCAGAGACCAAAGAATGTTAAAGGAATTCAGTCCTTCTTTGGTCAAATAAATTTCTTGAGGAGATTTGTAACAAACTTTGCAGAGGTTACTAAACCTATTTCTAAGATGTTGAAGAAAGGATTTGCTATTAATTGGGAGGGTGAGCCTGATGAGGCTTTCAAAAATATCAAGCAGGCTATCAAAGATGCACTAGTGCTTAAGGCACCTGATTATGGTGTCCCAATGCACATCTTTTCCTTTGCATCTTTTCATACTATTGTTGCGGTGTTGTTGCAGAAAAATAAGGAAGGTTATGAGCAGCCTATTGCATTTTTCAGTAAATCTTTGCAGGCTACTAAATTGAAGTATGACATAAATGAAAAACAAGCATATGCAGTTGTGAAGGCAATCAAGGCTTTTAGGTGTTACTTGATGAGGGTAGTTGTGATTTCTTTTGTGCCAAATGCAGTTGTGAAGGATATTTTCTCACAGCAGGAGGTTTCTGGGAGAAGATACAGATGGATCAATAGGATCCAAGAATTCAATGTTGAAATCCAAATTACTAAATTAGTTAGAGGACAGGGATTGGCAAAACTGATGGCTCAATCCAATCTTGATGAAAATTAGATAAATCAAGCTGAAATTGATTATACATGTGACATGGATGATTGTATCTGGTATCAAGATATCATCTATTACTTGAGAAATATGATATGTCTAGTAGGAATGAATAATAATCAAAAGAGGACATTAAAATTATAGGCCATCAGGTATGTAATTGTGAAATGTAAATTGTATAGAAAGAATTTAGATTGCATACTTTTGAAATGTGTTGATGAAGATCAGGCTAACAAGTTGTCAAAGGAAGTGCATGAGGGAGTTTTTGGTGGGCATTATATGGGTAAGACTACTACTCATAAAATCTTGAGAGCAAGATTTTGGTGGCCCACAATCTTCAAGGATGCAGAACATTTGGTAAGGAGGTGTGATGCTTGTCAAAGGTTCTTTGGTAAGCTTAAATTTTTAGGTAACATGCCATTAAAACTAGTAGAAGTACAAGCTCCTTTCCAACAATGGGGAATTGATTTCATAGGGGAGATAAAAAACAAGTCAAGTGGAGGACACTCATGGATCTTAGTTGCCACTGATTACTGTACAAAGTGGGTAGAAGCTATACCTACAAGAAATTCAACTAGCAAGGTGGTAACTAATTTTCTATTGAATAATATTATTACAAGGTTTGGTTTCCTTGAGAGAATAGTAAGTGATAATGCTATGTGCTTTAGGTCTGCTGAATATAAGGACTTTTGCAAACATTTAGGAATTCAGATTTCTAATTCTTCACCTTATCATCCACAAGGAAATGGTCAGGAAGAATCTACTAATAAGAGTTTGATTAAGATCCTCAAGAGGATTCTTGAAAAGAATAGGAGGGGATGGAATTCAAAGCTTCCATTATCTCTATGGGCTGATAGGGTAACTGTGAAGAGGGAAATTGGTTGTGCACCATTTGACCTAGTAAATGGAATACATGCAAGGATGCCTCAAAATAATTTATTGGAAATGTATAAATTTGTGCAAATATATGATGATGACATAGATGATGAAATGTAATTGAGAATTGAGGACCTCATTAGGCTGGATGAAACTACAAGAGAATCAATTGCAAGAAATGCCAAATTGCAACTACAGGTTAAGAATTTATATGACAAGAAGACTATTGACAGGAAGTTTGAACCTGGTGATTTGGTATTAATTTGGAATGCTAGACTAGAGGATAAGGGAAAAAATGGTAAATTTGATCCCATCTGGCTAGTGCCATATCAAATTCATGAGAAATGGGGCCAAGATTCATACATTGTCAAGGAATTAAATGGTGATATTCAGGAATTGCTAGTTCATGGACAATTCTTGAAGAAATACTTCAATTGAAGGTATTTTATTTTCCATGAACAGTAGTTAGGTCTGTAGATTTAGTAAATTTTGTAAAGTTTCTTGCCCCTGTCCTATTTTGTCCTGGTCTGTGAGGTTTTGGTCTTGTTGCTCCCTGTTGCAAGTTTTTTCAAGTGGGATGATCTACTTTAACTAGTGATTCTAAGTCCTTTCTATGCCTACAAGAGGCATACATCCCCAGACAGAGCCACTGTTAGCACCCTGATAAATTTCATGGCTTTAGTCCTTTTCTTCTGGTCTCTGCAATTGTTTTTCAGGTCCCTGGCATAAACCCTTGGTTCAAATTTTTGAAAATATAGCCATTGGTAAGAAAAACCCTAGCCTTGTTCTAATTTCGTGTTACTTTATTCTGGCCACTTAAAAGTCCTTTTATGTATGTGCTAAATGGTTAACCTCTTTGTCGCATGATCGTGTGAACCTTTTTTATGTTACACGATCTTGTGACTAAAGGTTTTATTTCGGGCCCCTCTTAATATTTCCTAAGTCTCTAATCCTGGGCAACCTTTAATTTTCCTAAGTCTCAGCGTTTAGTATTTCTTATGTTTTCAGCATTCATTTCTTTCTTGGGCCCAGCTCTGACACCATCTCAATCTAATAGTGGTCATATGTTCTCATGAGATATGTCAGAGCTATGCACTTTTGTGACAGCCGTTGATTTCCCTTTATGGATGAGCTTCTCAAATAGGTGGGTCCATTGACATGTATGCACAAATGGAAAGCTTTGATTGGTCCATGGGTGAGTGACTGGATATGTTGTTAGTGGGACCTAATTTTTTGGGGCTTAGAGGGTCCTGACATTTGTAGTTGATCAATGACTGGCATAAGTTCTCATGAGATGTGTGAGGGCTTTGAGATCTTATGCCAGCTATCGATGTTACCTTTTCTCAGGTGGCAGTATAAAGGTGGGTCTGATTTTCTAGATGGTTTTTATGTGTGCCACAGTGTGCTGAGTTGTCTATTTTTCATTCATCCATGTGGTGATGAATTGGATTGTGTCAGTGGGGCTAGGTTTTCCAAGTTTTAGAGGGTTTTGACACAGGCAGAGGATCGATAGTTAGCGTGTAATCTGATGGGTTTTTTCTGACACTTGTAAACTTAAGATAGTCATTGATCTCTTTCAGTGTTAGAGGGTTGTTAGAGCAGGGTAGGATTCTTCATCCAATGGTTGTATTATTATCTGATGGAATCTTGGAGGTCTATGCGAAGATAAGACAACTGTCGATCTTCTTGATGTGGGCCCATTAAAATTTTCTCAGTCTTTTGGCGGTCTTGACAAATAAGGTTAGCGACCTGATGAATTGTAATGCTTTTCACTTGTTTGCGAAATAGGATGGCCGTACTCTAAAAAGGCTGGTGGTTCAATGAATGTGTATTCACATGATCGCTAAACTATTTGGTAGATAGATAAAGTTCTTTGTGAACTGACGAAAGCCTTCAATCACCAGTTTGCCAAATGTAGCTGGGATGAGTTAAATTCCTTTGGTTGCTAGTTCACAAGGTTAAGTGGTGAGTTAATATTTCACATCGTGAATAAGGAATGCCTTGTCATGTAGTCGCTAAAAGGTAACCCGAGGATGGCAGTTGAGTTAAGGACATAAAGCCCATGAAATGGAGAGATCTAACGGTCAGGACTTAAAGTTGATCGAGATTCAAATGTTGACCGCTAATTCGCTGCTAGCATTGTGAAACTAGCCATTTTTTTTCAAATTCAAATTTTTGAGGGTTTCCTGTGACCAAAAGGACTAGAATTGAATGCTTTCACAGCTAGATTTGATTTGTTTGGTGGCTCTTGGTGTTACAGTGTGGTCGAGGGTGTTCCATGATCATTTGCAGGGGTTTGTACTATGTTTTTTGTGCTTGAGACATGCTCCAGGTGGCCGAACAGGTTGACATTTGGGAATTTTTGTGGTTCTCAGTACCTTCTCAGTGAGATTATCATGATTGAAGATCACTCCAGGATTTTATTTCTCCTTGTTGCCTGGGTTTGTTCACCTAGAATAAATTTGTGACCATTTCTAGCTGGGTGGGTGGTTGAAACCCTAATCCTAGTCATCCGTAGCTTGTTGCAACCTGTTTTGGGTTTCCAAGATGACTAGGGAGTATAAGTTGTAGCTTTTTTTTTATTTTCCAAGGGTTCAAAAAATTTCTTTTTGGTCCCTGGTTGTTGATGGTATTATACTAAAAGAGGAGCTGATTTTGTGTCATCTTCCTATCTTTGTGTTATTTTGATTGTATATTGATCTTGAATATGTTAATGAGAATGCTATTGAGTTCCAATATTGCATTTGTGTATGTCTTCTTGTTTCGGTTCTGAGATCATATATGTTAGTGTCACAAAGTGTATTAGAAAATGGTAAACAAAGAGTATTGTGAAGTCATCTCTGAGTTCCTAACAAAGTTAGGATTAAAGTCTTTTAGGTGAATTCAGTGAGTTTACAACCAAATAAGAATCTAATGTCCTTGTGTTTGAGGGAGAGTGGTAATAGGCAAAGCAATTATCCTGAGCTCAGGAGTGTTTGATTTAAGATCTTCATCTGATGTATGTAATTGGGTTACTCTTTGCCCTGGGTTAAGGGATTGGTCCATCCTCTGGAGGTATTTCATTGTCATCAACCACACACACACAAATTTAAATCATAATATCTTTCAGTCAGTTAGTAAAGGATATAATTGCATATTGTTTTTAAGACTCCTTTGGAGAAGTGAGTCAAAGGTACACTTGCTTGAGCATTAAGGCTCAAAGTGTAGGAGGATCTCATTGTTGATCCTTGTTAATTGGCCCTCTTCCTTGTAGACTTTGGAGTGGTGATAGAGTCAAGGTTGTATTAAATTTATCCATCAAAGTATAAATCTACAAGTTGAAGATCAAAGGGAACTCCTAATAGAAGACATTTAAACTTGAGTGCTATGTTAAACTTTTCCATTCTGTCACTTGTTAATTGTCTCTTTCTAAGAGCTAGCCATGAAAAACAACTAGCTTTAGGTAGTGTGTGATTATTCCAACATAATGAGTAAGCTCTACTTTTAATTCTAGTATCCTCCACTCTACTAACTTCCATGGATCCAACCTTAATTAAATAATTACCATATTGTTCTAGAGCCCAAAACACACTATCCTCTAGATCTGGATAAAACACTTTTCTAGCTGTTAAAATTTCCTTGAAAAGTTTAACTGTGGAATTAGAAATTGGGAGTATACTATGGTATTTCCATACAACTTTTTTGTGAGTTAGGATCCACATGATCTACATAATGTATTTAAATGTATCCCCCTAGTTGACTTTGAAAATATGTATTACTTCTTCAAACTACAGAATCTTGGCAAGTGGGGGGAAACCATTCCACGAGTCATCCTAAAAACAAGCATGCTGACCATTATTAATCTCCCAAGAGACATAATTTACAATGAATTCTCTCGATTCAGCCATAAAATTATACACCTCTAAACCTTTTGGAAGAGTAGAAGTAGTTATGATATGAATGGGATCCAAAGGGTCTAGATATTTTATTTGCATAATCTTACACCAAGTGCTATCTAATTTTTTCATCATGTGCCAAACCAACTTGCCCCCATAAGCTTTGTAATGATGCACAAGATCATGTATACCTGCCCCACCACTTTGTTTATCTAAAACCCTATCATTAAGAGAGATTAAGGGGATTTTCCTTTGACCTGTCATATTGCTGCTCCATAGAAAATTAGAAATAATTTGCTTGATTTGTTTAATTACACCTACTGGAGTACCAAGCACTGAAATAAAGTAATTAGGAATGGCTGAAAGGAATAATTTGATTAGGAGAATCCTACCAGATAAGGAAAGCCACTTGACCTTCCAGGAAGAGACTCTGATCTTAATCCTATCCACAACTAATTTCCAATAAACTAATTTGTTAGCCCCTACAAATAAATGAATCCTGAAATATACTGATGGAAGGAGATCTTGTTGAAAATCCAATATCTTCACAATTTTAAAAGAGATGATCGCATTTGTAAAAAATATATAAACTTTAGATTTTGGTGCACTAACTTTTTGGCCAGACAGTATCATGTACAAATCTAACACTACCTTAATTACTCTAGTTTCTTGAACTACTGCATGACTAAATAATAATGTGTCATCTATGAAAAGAGAATGGGTGACAACAATTGTAGTCCCTAGGAGTGATACACCCCTCCAAAGACCTTGAGTATGCTTTAAAGTAATTATCCTGCTAAAAGGCTTAGCCATAATTATGAAAAGTGAAGGAGAGATAGGGTCACCTTGTCTTACCCCTTCATAAGATGTAAAGAAGCCCGAAGGAACCCCATTTATAATAACTAAAAATGATGGACCCAATATACAAGCCTTAATCCATTTACACCATTTTGTTGAAAAATTGAACTTAAGAAGTACTTTCATAAGAAAATTCCAATTCAACTTATCATACGCTTTCATCATGTCTAGTTTAACTACAAATGATGGAATATGATGAGTATTAGTTCAGAATGTATAACCTCATGGGCCACTAAAGAACCCTCCATTGTCTCTTTCCCTGGTACAAAACCACCTTGCTCTATAGAAATGATCTTTGGTAACAACTTTTGCAATCTCAAATAGATGGCTTTTGTAAAGATCTTATAAACAGTGCTACACAGTGATATCGGTTTGAATTTAGCAAAGATTTTTGGTGTCACCAATTTTGGAATCAAGGCTATATTTATAGTATTAATCACACTTAACTTATCCCCTCACCTTTTTATAATTATATGTACCAACCTATTAAAAATATAAATATATTTAATATATAGTATTATACATATAAATATAAAAAATACATAATACAAAAAATTAAAATATTGAAAAAAATCACAACATATGTTACCCATTACGTATCATATTTTTTATGCCAAGACTTTAATTTGTATATGTATACTTTTCCATATACATTAATAAATGAAATTTAGCCAAGTGTATTATTAGTTAATTTTAAAAATAGCATCATTATAAAGGGGTTTTCTTACTTCCAGTCTATACATGGAACAAAGAAAAAATTGAGATAAGATTCATGCATAACTCTTTAGATATCTAGATCAGGTTGAAAGTAGAAACCATTTGTTATATAGTGGATCTAATTTAAAACCTTGCTAACAAGTTAAAATTGATGATTTTTTATTAATGTATACTAGATTAGAGTCAAACATGATACTCTGTTGGATAGAGACAACTTGTGAATCCACTTTTCATTTACTCAATTAATTTGAAAGCTAAAGGTAGTTTAGTAAATAGTATAAAGTGAAATATTTATTTATTAAAAAATAAATTATTGGGATGATATTATGCATAATTTTATTTATATTTGTTGATTTTATTTATGTTTTGATAGAAGGTTTATGTTAAATTTTGATCATAATATTTTAACATCATTCCTTATAATATTAGATATCTTACATTTTGTTAAGATTGTAGGAGTGGGGTTGTCCCCCTATAAATTATAGTTAATTGATGCTAGCACTACATGTCCATCAATATCAATTGTGCTAGAAGAAGATTGGACTTTGTGACCTTATGATCTTAATCTCTCAACATTGTTTGTTCTAATATTGAACATCTTACATTTTTTTGAAGATAATAAGAACTGTGTAATCTCCATATAAAATGGAGTGAATGTAGTGTGATGCTTGTGTCACACACCCACTAATACGAAGTGGGATAGAAGAAAATTGGACTTCATAACTCAATGCCTACCACAGAAAACTCTCGCCAATCAAACTTATCCTAAATCAAATTTCTGATTTCTTGTCTAAAGGTTTAGATTTTCTCTTGGAAGTTTATGTGTTTTCTTGTTTATTGCAAGATGGTGTAGACATAGTCTAGAGATGTTTCAATTCTTTTTCCTTGTGATGTGGAGGGGATTCTATGCATGGAATGAGGAGAAGGAGATGAGGAGGAGAAAGAAATGAGAGCTATGCTAGAAATTCTGCCATTGATCTGTCAAAGCCATTCCTCAAGAGGGCTATTTGTAGCATGCCACTTCTAACCACTGAATCTTACTTATGCATTGTTGACCTTGGTTGTGCCACCAGAACAAACACTACTACTCTACACTTCATCATCAACAAGTTGAAGAGAAAATATTAATTGAATTCCCTCTTCTCTCCTAAATTTGAAGTCTTTTTTCTATGATCTTCCTTTGAATGATTTCAACACTCTCTTCTTCTCTTTACCACCTCTTGAAGATGGGTGTTGGGAGAAAGAGAAAGGGAAATGGAAATGGAAAGAATCATTGTTACTATGTGGCTGGTATTCTGGGCTCCTTCTATGACTATCTCTTTCCCACAGGAAAACTCCACATAGCTATCAATTTGAGTGCTCTGCATTGGATGTCAAGGGTAATATGACTTGATCTCTCCTTTTCTCTTTTCAACATTCCCTCCAAGTCTATCTTTACTAATCCTAACTTTCTAAGAAAACTATTATGCTTTCTACAACCCACTAGTTAGATTTCAATTAGGAGTCACATAAAGATGTGTTGGAGATTTGCCATCAAGCTAGTGCTGATAGTATGTTTGTCATTGATGACAACATATGGTAAGTAGCATGCGTGGAAGAATTATGTAGTAAGATTTTAGTATATATGGCATGGATATGTTATCAGGATGATATCATGGACACAGAGGTTGATATTGAGTACAAACAGTTATGTAGCATCTTGTGTTAGCAGTGTTCCTAACAGAGTTACAGGCAGTGTTCTATGAGTGATTATCTGTACAATCATCCTAGAGCCTTGCGCATTTGGATATGTGATGGAGATATGTTAGTGATGTTACATTCCTTGGATGTAGAGTCTCATGTGTAGTAGAAGTGAAGTTGTGAAGTCTCTATTCACCAATTGCAGTTTCCTATGTTTATCCAGAAGAGCCAACAAAGATTATATTGGTATAGGAGTTGTTCCTATCATTTTGGTATGCACACTTGGATTAGTGATTAGAGAAGAGTTAAGAATGTTTGGCTAAGAGCACATGAGGTAATTCAGCTTAAGGAGAAAGTATCAGATAAATTGGTAGAGTCGATAGTGTGTAGTGTGCGTCTATACTTATTGATTTGGACAAGTCCCAGTTTGTGTTGTGTGCTTAGTAGAGCTGACTAAGATGTTGTTGGAGAGTGTTATATGATTTCAAGGTGGTTCTAATAGACCAAATTGATTATATCATTTAGAGGAAAGATATTTATAGGCAGTCATTTGAGATTGCTAGAGTGTGGTTCAGAGTTGTATGTGAAGAGTAGAGAAGAGAGTGTGAAGTGTTGAGCCATCAGCAAAAGGTCTATGTGACCAAGTAAAGAATATGTGCTATTCATTGGAATTGAGCCAGATAGTAGGTTTAAGTGTAGTTCACCAAGATCTAGATATAGTGTGTATCTATTATTCAGAAGGTTGCAACCTTCACGCCTTTGAGCAGTGAGCTCTCGAGTAGTGTGTCCTCACCCCTAATAGGGTTAATTGTAAAAGAATCCTCATAGGATTTGATCCTTGACCATGTCACTATACTAAATGCATTATAAAGATCAAATCCTAACAAGGTTGTAAGGTCTCCTAACAGGGATCATAAAACACTAGTGCACATTATTAGTGGGTGTCAATTCCCACCAAGGTTTTTACCTATTTGGGTT
The DNA here is from genome assembly GCA_027943335.1 of Chamaecyparis obtusa. NCBI lineage: Eukaryota > Viridiplantae > Streptophyta > Pinopsida > Cupressales > Cupressaceae > Chamaecyparis > Chamaecyparis obtusa. Next base: position 141,201 of record BSBK01010698.1, read on the forward strand.
TCCTTGTAACCAAAATTATTGTGTTGTGTTCAAGTGTTCTTTCATTTTGTTTATGCTTAATGTTTAAGTATACTTAATTGGATAAAGAATTGAAACTTTTAGATAACTGATTTCCCCCCCCCCCCTCTCAGTTATCTCTTGGGACTATTCCTAACCATTGGTGACAGAGCCAAGTGCTTTGGAGAGAAAGTTTAACAACTTTTGGTTGATCAGATGGCATTCTTTAGAAAAGATAGTCCTAAGTTTGATGGAGAGAACTATCTTGATTGGAAGAACAAAATGGTGACACGCTTGCAGTGCATTTCTTTTGAAGTTTTTGAAGTGGCTATCAAAGAAGTTAAGATCCCCTCTCTTGAAGATCTTGCAAAGGATGATGCTACTAGAAAACATAAGGAGTTGTTCCAACACAATGCAATAGCCAAAGAAGCCCTTATCAGTGGCTTATCTGACTATGAGTTTTCATAGATAAAGAAAGTAAACACAACTTACAAGATATGGAAGCACCTAGAAGACATGTTTAAAGGAGATAGACAAGCCAAGAATACACACAGAAAGACATGGAAGAAAAGATACAATGCATTAGATATGCCACCTAAAGAAGACATTAGAGCTTACAATTGAAGGATTAATGAAGCAGTTGCTAGAATCAGAAACAATGGTGGATAGATCTCAGAGGAAGACATTATGGATAAGTTGATGACTACTCTCACAATGGAGTATGAACACAAGATCAACATCCTTGATGAGACCATGCAACTTACAAAAAATTTCAAGAGAGAAACCTTGATTAGAAAAATTTTTTCTTTTGAGATTTCAAGATTAAAGACAAAACCTAAAAGTGAGACAATCTTCAAAGCTTTAGTCCATGGTAAGAAATTTGCAAACACCTTTGGTAATTTTGATGATGATGATGAAGAGAAAGCAATAGATGACTTCATTGCTATGATTTATAAAAGAGAAAAGAAAGGAAAAGGTAAATATGAAGGTCAATTTCCATTTATATGCTTTTCATGTAATAAGATTGGTCACTTTGCATCTAAGTGTCCTACAAGAGTTTAAAAGTTCAAAAATGACTACAAGCCTAAGTATTCAAAGGAATGTTACTATGTTGGAGATGGAGTATCAAATGATGATTCAGTTGAAGATGAAATATGATTCATTTCTATTATGGAGAAAAAATATGATAAGATGGATCAAGAAGATGAGGAAAAAGAACAACAATTAGCATTGATTTCACAAGGTGACATAAGAACTGATTGGATAATAGATAGTGGTTGTTCACATCACATGATAGGTGATAAGGACAAATTTTTTCATCTAGACAAATACAAAGGTGGCATGGTTAGATTTGGAGACAACACTCCTAAACCTATCATTGGTAGAGGAGCTATCACATTGGATGGGAAGAACAATACTGATGATGATCATTATGTATATGGTTTGAAGCATAACCTTCTTAGTGTTGGATAGTTTCTTGAAAAAGGTTATCAGTTGGAGTTCAAGGACAACAAGTGCATCATCAACAAAAAAATGGTGTAATGATTGCATCAGGTGCAAAGACTAAAGGTAATGTTTTTTAGCTTAATCCAAAAGCAAGTTGTTTTATTGCTAAAGTAGATGATTATTCTAGAATGATGTGGGTTGCATTCTTGAAAGATAAGTCAGAAGAATTTGATAAGTTCAAAATATTCAAAGCTAAGGTTGAAAATGAATCTAGACTAAAGATAAAATGCCTAAGATCAGATATAGGAGGATAATTCACCTTTGATAGATTCTATGAGTATTGCAAAGAACATGGCATAAAAAGATAGTTGAGTGCACCTAGAACCCCTCAGCAGAATGGGATTGTAGAGAGAATGAATAGGATCATCCTAGATATAGTGTGCACTATCATGATTGAAGGAAGAGTTGCACATACCTATTGGAGAGATGTAGTCAATACAACAGTCTATACCATCAATAAAATATAATTGAGGTCTGGCACGGACAAGACACCTTATGAGATATGGTTTGGTAATGTTCCCATAATGAAATACTTTAGAATCTTTGGAAGCAAGTGCTACATCAAGAGGGATGAAGCAATAGGTAAGTTTGATGCAAGACATGATGAAGGTATTTGTTATCAGTATTTTAATCATTTGAGGAGGCCTAGTTACTAAGTTAGACTATTGCACCGTAGTTTGAAATTATTAGTGGTATTTCTTAATATTTTTGTTCATTTCAAGGTACATGAAAGAGAAAAGGAAATGAACTACATCTAATAATTACATGTACATGTATCAGTGTTAAGTATGTTGTACAAAAGGAAAAGAAACTAAGAAGAACATTTATCCAAGCTCACATGGGCCGTGAGCATAGTCATTGCCAGAATTGAATGAATAAGTGTAGATATACATGAAGTAATGAACATGAAGTACAAGGGTACCAGACATTTCCTGGTAATGGTGTCTAGATCTAGTCCTATCCAGAGAGCTCCTGTGGTCCAGAACCTACAAGAAGAGAGGAGGAGATATGGGTTAGATCCAATGGATCTAAACAATGCTTGGTATCACAGTATTCACAAAGATGCATATATGTACTCAGTCATACACCTCTGGGAAGGGATGTGATCAAGGCATGTGCATAAAAAGGCTCCAAAAATAAAAGAAACACCATGTTTTTTTCACTGACATGTTTGCTCCATGTGTAGATACAATTGAAGTTGATCCAAAAATAATCCAAGGGTGTTGGGTCCTAGATGAATGACCTTGACCTATGATGCAGATCATGACAGGAAAACCTCAAATTTCCTTGTCATTAGCTATATCACAAGCCAAGAACACCCATGATGAATGAAGCAACTAGATGATGTAGTATCAGTGGGACACTCAGATAAATAAAATGAAGCATGGTCAGGGCACTGGCAGATTCAAGAGGGTACACAAATCTGCATAGTGATGAAGGATACATCATGGCATGAACATGATTAAATCTGCATTGTGAACCAGATAATAAAGGGGCTACATTTGGTAAATCAGTGACACAACATCGTTCAATGGCACATTATAAGGTGGGATAATAAACAAATAGTATATGTGTTAAGCGAATGGACACCAAATAATACATCATCAATAGGTCTCAAGCGCATGATGCATTGAAAGTCACAATAAATACTATACATTCATCTGATGGGTTTGAAAATGAGAACATCATAAATTCATGTGCAAGAAATAAATGCGCATAGGAAAGAATCACATCAACAGTAACATCTCATATGAGCACAAATCAGGTAAATGGTACACATATATGGAAAAATGAAGTAGCACCAATAGTAATCTGACATGCAGTGGGTCATGGTGAGCAACAATGAAGATGCCTCCCCCAAGAAATAACCATAACATCATGTAGAGAAATAAATGAAAAGAAGATGGCAATTAAATCCAGATGCCCAAAAGCTCACAAGCTATGTCAAGAATAGCATCAAAATGGAAGGACAATATCAATCAAGATGATACAGATCAAGGACACATATAGCTCTGATATACCATGGACACTTGATTTCAAACAAATGTACAAGTTGAGATCAACCAAGAATGTATTAATATTGGGTTTGATAACAATAGTAAAACCCTAAAGGATCAAGCACATACATCAACAAATACAAGGTGTCTTGTTTTTCCCAATATAGCTCGTATAATAACAGCAAGTAGTGGCACCATATAAAAGTAATAATCAATGGTGGCTTGCAGAGCAATGAACAGTCAAAGTAAAATAGCTAGCTCATGGCCCCCAACTTACTAGCAGCATCATAGATAAAAAAACATGATTAGGGAGACAACGAGCATAGCGCAACATGTAGACTAAAGTAAGAACAATTACCAAGATCTCGGGTTCTCATAAATTATGGCAATTAAGAAAGGTATTGAACAAAGAGATAACAATGTCATTCAACATCATTATGAATCATGAAGTAGCATAAAAGTGAAGGCACAAGCCGAGTGAAACAACACCATCATCATATGGTCAAACAAAGGACATGCAGGCTTGGGCTATCACCACAGGTCTCAAACGCAACAACAAATACAAATGGTAAGGATGCGAAGATCTAGTCATGGGTTGGCATGATACATACAATTCAAACATGGAGTAATGGTAGCATGGATGTTAGTGAAATATGATGCCCCAATTTTTAGCCTGTGGACTATGTATCATTACATAGCGCCATCGACAAACAAGGCATTCAATATGTGTATATAACCCACGATGGTCTCAAATGTAGAAGCATCATGGTTCACGGGTCATTAAGTTCAAGGCAGTGACCATATAAAACAAGCATAACAATAACAAGAAACACATAGGATCTTGTCCATACTTCTATAGCAAGGGAATGACCCCAAGCAATGTACAGCGCTATACGAGTGTATGCCCCCCCATAGTAGGATGAGAATGTTGTTAATAAACCCTCGTAAATGCAAATAGTAGGTATTGCAAAATACAAATGGTGCCTCAAGTTTTCATAATGGTATGCTATCATTATAGAATGCCTTCAAGAAAAACAATAGAGAAATGTGCATGATGCCCAAGTTTTCATCACAGGGCATGGCCTTCGACCTTCAAAATCTGACAGCACATACAAAATTATAATACATTCATTCACAGCTAGAATGTGTTGAGTTGTACAAAGCATACACTGCCATTAACATGTAGAACATAGTGCCCTTGAAGGATCCAAAAACACAAAAAATAAAAAAATGCAAAGATAAAAGGCATGCAGTACCAAATGAAAGATACAAAGAGTTCATCAATTGAAATCAAACATAGAATAATGGAAGAAAATCAATATCTACCTCATTTCATATGCCCAATCTGATGTTTCCAAATTTGAGTGCTAGTGGAGATAGCAACATGCCAGGTACTGAGAAGGAGGGTTTGATGCCAGCAACTTCCCCATTTTCAAAGGAGAGTTTTAATAAAATATCACATTACTCATTTCTCCCCTTCTTTTTAGGGTCGAGTTTTGTTGTTTTTTTTTGGGTATCTTTTAAAATATGTGGGTTTTTTATAATAAGGTAAATGCTTTAAAATATGTTTTCCCCTTTTTTAATATTGGGTTGAGAACTATGTTAAATCCACATATTTTATTTTGCTTAGGGATTAAGTTTTAAATGTAATAGTCATTGCATGATTTTAATTGTAATTTCTGGTGATGGTGTTTTTATAAATTATCATCAGAATACTTTAGTGCATGACTTGGGGGGGTAAAGTGGTCTTCTTTTGACCATCTTTTTTTAGGCTCCCACTTTCTCCGCTACCCCTAAAAACTCAAGAATCTGGCATCTGAGTTTATGAGGCAGCCTCATGGGTCTATTTTGAGATCTTTTCCATTTTTAGGAGGTAGGGTTTTATGCAGATTCCTAGGATTTAGTTATGTACCTCTCACTTTTCATGATGGAGGTTAGCTCTTCATTTTCTTTCTCTTAGTTGAGGGTTTTATGCAGATTCCTAGGTTTTAGTTATATACCTCTCACTTTTTGTGATGGAGGTTAGCTCTTCATTTGATTTCTCTCTTATATGAGAATATTGTAGCTCTGAGATACACAATTGTACTTAGCTTCTTTTATTGAATACAGAAAAGTGATCCTTCTTGTCTCCCTTTCATTTTAGGTTTTTCTTATTTAGTTTTTATGGTAAGATTACTGTCATACTATCTGGTCCTTAATCTACATATTGATTCAACTAAGTATTCAGAGTTTCATTTTGGCCTTGAAGTATTAATCTGTGTAGAAAATTGGAATCAGGATTGTGGAAATATCTTCCCTTTTACATTCCAAGTACCTTATTGTCTCCAAGAGGTTCAAAGTAGTGGGGTCAAGTTGTGAAGTGCAGATTTGTTTTAATTTTTTTGTGAGGTTGCTTTAGTTGTGGATTTGTTAATCAAATTTGGTGGATCACCTTGTTTTTAAATCAGTTTTAGTCATTTGTTTCATGCACTCTCTCCCTTTCCTCCTAAAGTTAGTCAGTTTTAAAGTGATCCAAGGGGAAGTTGGCCCCTAATCCAGAGGTCTACTATCAGATAAGTTACCTAGAGCTTGAGAGTAGTCCCATGTTTCACAGGATTGCTAGGTTTTAACACTTAGCAAATTGGGTGCAATCCTTAGTGGCAATAGTATTTTCCTTGGTTACTCTACTAAAAGAAAAGCTTATAGATGTTTTAATTTGAGATTGAAGAAGATCATTGAAAGTGCTCATGTTAAGATTGATGAAAATTTTATGGTTCAAGAAAGATATCATGGTTATGCACCTTAGATTGAAGAAGAACCCATCCCTTCCACTAGTGAGATAGTTGTTGAAGAGATGTTTGACAGTATTCATGTATTATTCAATGACCTTGAGACAAGTGAAGAAGAAAATTAGAAGGTAGATGGGACAACATCACCTAAAGTTCCAAAGTTTACATCTAGATATCACTTTAAGGATGATATCATTGGTGATCAGAGCATAAAAGTCACAACAAGGTCAAAATCAAAGAGTTAAGTAGGCAATGAGGTGGTATGTTTACTATCTCAAATTGAACCTTTAAGTGTTGAAGATGCATGTAATGACTCAAATTGGCATGAAGCTATCAAAGAAGAACTAGATCAGATCATCAAGAATGATACTTGGGAATTGATCCCAAGACCTGGTGATAAGAATGTGATTGAAATAAAGTGGATATTCAGAAACAAGATGAATGAAGATGATAAAATAGTAAGGAATAAAGCAAGGTTAGTGTGTAAGGGATGCACAAAGAGAAGCCATTGATTATTTAGACACATTTGCACCAGTGAGCATATTAGAAGCCATTAAGTTGTTTCTTGCTTATGCAACATTCAAAAAATTCAAAGTTTATCAGATGGATGTTAATTTAGCATTCTTGAATGGAGAGCTAAAAGAAGAAGTATACATTGAGCAGCCAGAAGGATTCACCTTATTAGACAAACCTGATATGGTATGCAGATTAAAGAAAGCCCTGTATGGACTTAAGAAAGCCCCTAGAACATGGTATGAGAGACTTGATGGATATCTAACAAAAATTGGATTCAAGAAAGGAGTAGTAAATTGTAATCTATTCATAAGAGAGACATCAGAAGGACTACTACTTGTAGCTATATTTTTTTATGACATTATCTTTCGGGGTAATGAAAAACTTAGTGTAAAATTTGCTAAGGAGATGTAGAGCAAGTTTGAGATGAGCATGATTGGACCTATCAAATACTTTTTGGGAGTAAATGTAGAGCAAACAGAGAAAGGTATTTTCATAAATTAGTCTAAGTATGTGAAAGAAATATTCAAGAAGTTAAAGATGGATGATTGCAAGCCAGTTGGTACACCTATGATAATAGGATGAAAGCTTACAAAATAAGATGATTCTCCAATAGTAGACATAACATCATACAAGTCTATGATTGGTAAAATCATATATCTCACTCAAACAAGACTAGACATTTCCAATGCAGTTGGCATTGTTGGAAGATTTGTAGCAGAACCTAAACAAAGTCACCTCATGGTAGTAAAAAGAATATTCAGATATCTGCAAGGCACTATAGATTATGGTCTATGGTACCCTAACTTAGAGAATGTTGAGCTTCATGTATATACAGATGCGGATTGGGTGGGATGCATTGATGATAGAAAAAAGTACATCAGGAGGAGTAGGGTTTCTTGGTGACAGACTTGTCACTTGGACAATGAAGAAACATAATTGTATTTCTCAATCAACAACAGAAGTAGAGTATATTGCATTAGCCTTGAATTATTCCACAATTGTTTGGATCAAGAAGATGATAAAGGACTTTGGAATTTAGATTGATTATCCTATTTTTATCCATTGTGATAATACTAGCACTATCAACATGTCAAAGAATCTTGTGATGCATGCAAAGACAAAACACATAGAGATTAAGTATCACTTCCTAAGAGAGAAAGTAGCAGAAAAAGAAGTCAAGTTGGATTTTGTGAGTACTAAAGATTAGTTAGATGACATTTTCACAAAGCCCTTACCAAAAGATACTTTTGAGTATCTCAAGGAAAATCTAGGAGCAATTCCCTTCCTTGATTCTGCTTAGAGAAATTGGAAAAGAGCATCAGTCATCAGTGATTGATGGATGGTTGAATACTCTACTTCAGGAGTAGTACCGATGCTTAAATGTTTGGTGCCCTTTTCCATTGATGTCAAAGGGGGAGTAGTATATACTCATGAAAAATAGTATGAAAAGGGGAGTACATATAGAATTAGGAAGCAAGGGGGAGTAGTATTCAGTCATGGAAGTAGTCAATTGTGGAAATGGAGAATATTGAAAAATATTGTAGTAGATGGAGGATTCATCCTTGGGGGATTTTTGATGAGGAAATGGAGAATGTTATAAAAGAATTATTCATTTTGATTGATGGTTTTTTTCATTCCATATGTTGCCATTAATGCCAAAGGGGGAGATTGTTGGAGATTTTCTAGCAAGCCAATGTTGACTGTATATTTCTCATTTATGACAACATATGGTAAGTAGCATGCATGGAATACTTATGCAGTAAGCTTTCAGTATATATGGAATGGACATGTTATCAACATGATATCATGGATGCAGAGGTTGATATTGAGTATAGACAGTTATGTACCAGCTTGTGTCAATAGTGTTCCTGAGAGAGTTATAGATAGTGTTCTATGATTGATTATCTGTACAATCATCATGGAGCCTTGCAAATTTGGATATGTGATGGAGATATGTTAGTGATTTTACATTCATGGATGTAGAGTATGATGTGTAGTAGAAGTGAACTTATGAAGTCTATATTCACCAGTTGTAGTTTCTTGTGTTTATCCTAAAGAGCGGATAAAGATTATATTGGTATAGGAGTTGCGCCTATCATTTCAGTATGGGTGCTTCGATTAGTGATTACTGAAGAGTTAAGAATGTTTGGCTAAGAGAGCATGAGGTAATTCAGCTTATGGAGAAACTATTAGATAAATTGGTAGAGCCGATAGTGTGTAGCGTTCGTCTACACTTATTGATTTGGATAGGTCCCAGTTTTTGTTGCATGCTTAGTAGAGCTGACTAAGATGTTGTTGGAGAGTGTTATGTGATTTCAAGGTGGTCCTAATAGGCTGAATTGATTATATCATTTAGATGAAAGATATTTATAGGCAGTCATTTGAGATTGCTAGAGTGTGGTTCAGAGTTGTATGTGAAGAGCATAGCAGAGAGTTCAAAGTTATGATCCACCAACAAAAGGTCTATGTGACCAAGTAAAGAGTATATGCTATTCATTGGAACTGATCTAGATAGCAAGTCTAAGAATAGTTCATCAAGATCCATATATAGTGTGTATCTATTACTCAGAAGGTTGCAGCCTTCTCCCCTTTGAGTAGTGAGCTCTCAGACAGTGCATCCTCACCACTAACAGGGTTAATTGTAATAGACTCCTAACAAGGTCTGACTGTTGACCAGGTCACTATACTAAATGCATTGTAAAGATCAACTCCTAATAGGATTGTAAGGTCTCCTAACATGGATCATAAAACACTAGTTCAGATTATTAGTGGGTGTCAATTCCCACCAAGGTTTTTACCTATTTGGGTGTCCCCGTAATGAAAATTATTGTGTTGTGTTCAAGTGTTCTTTCATTGTGTTTATGCTTAATGTTTAATTATACTTAATTGGATAATGAATTGAAACTTTTAGATAACTGATTCACCCCCCCCTCTCAGTTATCTCTTGGGACTATTCCTAACAAGATGTGATATTTTTCAGTTTATTTTATATAGATTATCTTCACAATATCAAAATACATTAAATTTTAGTTTGTGAATCTAACTTGTAATTTTCCATAGTCTTTGTTATTCATATTGACTTCTTTCTTTATGAGACTGCCTTTTTTATGTGTGTGGTGTTTATTTTATGTTCTTTCTATTTTTAGCATGGACAAATTCCTGAGTCTATGGTTGACAAGAACAATCCAGCTTATAATTGGGGTAGAGCATGGATGCAAGATCATCTTGGGTCCTTGGCAATCTTGCATCATCCTAAAACATGTTGTTTACTGTTGGACCTTTGTTGCCAATTTTGTATGATTTTCTATTACTGGTCACTGGTTGGGTGATTGTTGTTTCAATAGTCATGATCATTATATGATGTTTGTAGGATCATTTGGAGGAAATTATTGTGATCACAACTCATTTGGAGTTTTCACACATGATTTATGATGGATTCTTTGACTGAGACTAAGAGATAATTTCTTTTTCTAGAAAGTTTTTTGACATTTTGTGATCAGTTGATCTGTGTGGATCTTTGACTGGTGCAATGGAAACAATGTGTTTCTTGGTGTTTAAGGATTCTATATTTGTGATCGTAATTCTTCAGGTGGTCTTGTTTGAAGGATTTGGCATGTGATCTATTTTTATTGGTTCTATGTTGGAGAAAGAAGAAAAAATTATTGTGTGGTAGGTGATCATTATGTTTCAGCATATGCGGTCATGGATAGTTGTTGTTGCAACTTGTGTTGACCTATATCATGGAACGTGCATCCTTATGTTCTTGATATGATTGGTGTTTCATGTTTTGGGTCTAGTCTTATTTTGTGTACTTGATCTAATGGTCAGGGTGGTAAGATCTGGTTTGCGATGAAGAATCTCAAGTTGTGGTTTCATTTGGTGCATTGTGCGATGTTATTATGTTCTTAGTTGACATACTTGTATGAGAACATGTTATGTTGTAATCATTTGTGGGTGTTCTCATGGATTTTTGTCCTAACCTTTATGTTTGTAAACCATTTGGAGATTGTGATCGGATAAGATGACTTTTGGTTGGTGATCTTCTATTTAAGTGAGGGAGTAGTTCTTGTTTAAAAAATAAATAGAAGTTAAAGTGGAGTAGTTGGAATGGCCAAGATACTGACCTGAGCTTGACTTCCTTGTAATGGTGATAATTGGGAAGGCCTTACATCCTGACATGTTTGATGTAATTAGATTTTTTCCTAATAATAAATCAGTTGTTATTTCATTGCATCTTGCTGAGTTGTTTGTGATTTCTATTGTGTTGGCTTGTGTTGCATGATTGGACATTTCCTAGGGGGATTATATGGTCTTGACTACATCAAGTGGTATCAGAACATCATGTTTGATCTTGCAGTGGTATGAATCCTTCTGTCTAAGCTTGTGAAGTTGCATATTTGTTATTTGTGAGGTGGCATAACTGCGGATTTGACTTGCATTGTCAAATAACTTACACAAGCTTATTAGGAAAGATTTTTTGTTGATTGAATTTATCTTGAGGGTATCATCTTATTTGGGGGTAGTTACAATGAGGATCTGGAAGGATGCCATAGTGAATGAATCCTAGGATGATAGAGAAAATGAAGGAATATCTCTTAGCTGAGATTAGAAATGAGATGACTAGTTTGAGGAATGAGGTCATGGAAGGTATTAGGATTGTTTTTGTTGGATTAAAAAATAATTCTAGATTTGATGATGGTTTTGAGGAAGATACAGGGGGATTTAGAGAAATATATGGTGTTATATATATTGGAAGTGATGGATCTGATCGGTTGATGAGACCTATCAAAAGACTTGGTGTTGGTTATAGGTTGGAAGAATTGAATTTATCAGGTACATTGAATTCTAAAGACCCAATTGATTGGATGAGTGAGTTAGAAGATTACTTTGAGTTAGAAGACATTCAAGACCCTTGGAGAGTAAGGTTGGCACAGAAAAAATTGAAAGGAAATGTATCTTTTTGGTGGAAAGAATTAAGGAAGATAGAGAGGAAGAAGGTGAAATGAAGATCACTCGGTGGAAGCTGATGGTTTCCAAGTTGAAGGATAAATTAATAACTATGTACTATGAATTAAAGTTGTTCAAGAGGTTGCAAAACTTGAAGGAGAAGGATCTGAGCATGAAGGATTACACTCAAGATTTTTACAAGGTAGCCATTAGATCTAGTCACAAAGAAATTTCCAAGGAGATAATGGCTAGGTATGTGAATGGTTTGAGATTTAATATTCAAGATGATCTAAGTATGTTGAAGATTGGATTGGTGTAGGAGGCTTATCAATATGCACTAAAGGTAGAAGATAATTTGAATAGGAAATAATAGAATAACTCTAGAGGAAAGGATAAACAAGTTGTCTCTAGTGATAATGTTAAGAAAGTAGCTGACATAGAGGCTTTTCTGGTTGCACCAAAGGGAGGTAATGGTGGTAAAATATTTATGGGTACTTTCTGTTGGAAAGTTGACTATACTATTGTATATGAATTAATATAGTGTTGTCATTATGGAAAAAAAGTCATATAGTGTTTTGGAGTCAGTGCACGTGATAAGAAGATAAAAAATTGGCTAAGTACAGAAGACTGGACAGTTAGCAGAGCATGAGTAGTTCAGAGCATCAACGCATGTGCATATGACCGAATTATGGTATGCACCCTAGAAGATAAATTGGTAAGAGTGTATTCATACTTATTCTATGAGATCATGATCAGATATGCAAGAATGATGAAGTTACAGATAGTTGAAGTTACACAGCCAGTGAATGCCAAAATAGAATAGAGTATGCAACCAACCGATGGTAATTTGATTAGTGACTATGTTATTGTTTTGTAAAAAGTATGGGCCTATTTAATTAGGTTATAGAAATGTAATTAACTTTTTTTGTAAACATGCTTGAGCCAATTCACTTGGAAGTGTTATATGTAATCAGTTAAAGGGCTGACCTAGTTAATTGTTTTGTATGCGCATATAAATATTACATGCACCCTTGTAATTTGGCATGTGAGTTGATAAAGATTCAAAATAAGTAGAGTAGAAGTATGTGAAGAGTTTTTAAGATGTATTAGAGCTTTGATAGAGGTCAAAGCATAAGTGCATCAAAGGAACTGATTAGATAAGTAGTATCACAGTGCTAGTTCATCCAGCAGATATAGTGTGTATCTGAGATCAGAAGGTTGTAGCCTTCACCACTTGAGTAGTGAGCTCTAGGACAGTGTGTCCACACCCCTAATAGGGTTATTGTAAAAGAATCCTAACTAGGTCTAACCCTTGACAAGGTCACTGTACTAAATACATTGTAAAGTAACTCCTAACAGGGTTAAGGATCTTCTAACAAGGATCATAAGACACTAGTACAAATTATTAGTGGGTGTCAATTCCCACTGGGATTTTTACCTATTTTGGTTTCCTCATAACCATATTGGTGTTATGTGTTGTGTTCATCTATCTTTTTTATGTTAATGTTGATTTCAAGTACTTAAGTGTTGGTAAACAGATTGTGCTTCTTAGATTTAACTCTTTATTTGCCCAAAATCTGTTAAAAAACAATATGGATACGAACAATTGGAAAGTTGTTATTTATGTGACTTACTTTCCTCTAAATTTTAATAGGTACATCTCCCTAATGTAAAATATATACAATGAATTTTGTTTTCTCTAAGTCCTAATGTGGTATGTTCTTGACCAGATAATAGCAGAGGTAACCAAATTAGCCCTCGGTGAGAAACTAATCCAGGCAATGAATTTGATTCTAAACTCTAACCAACTTTGGGATTTCACAATACTTATGAATTCACACCAGTGGGAATGCAACAATGAATTCTACTTGAATAAATGAGAATGCAATGAAATAACATAGAACAATCTAATCTAAAATAGGACACATGAATATTTTCCCAACCTCCCAGTAATGCTTCGATTACTATTGATTAGTTGCACTAAAGAGTAGAAACAAAACTCTGTCTATTTTCTAATTTCAATCCAACTTAAGGAAAACAAACATTCAAATGTACAAATGCATGGAATAGTAAATAAATGGCACAAAACACATTCCAGATTGAATCGACAACAAGATGTATTTCACACAAAAAATTAGCCGACCTTTTCATTGATTTTCAAAATGTTACATATAGGCTTCAAGAGTTAAGCCATTACAAAATCCACCGAATTGATTCATATTCTACAAGGTTAGTAAGTGACAAGTGGCCATTTACCGATTATACAATGTGTATCAAAAAGAGAGAGGGGAAAGTTATTTTCTCTTCGCTGGCTTCATCGCCTTCTCCAACTTAGCCTTATGAGATCTCACGGCCGCAAGAATCAGAATCATCCTTTCAAAACCTGGGATGTACATGTTTTTCAATCTTATGAGCCAGTGGGCATGATCTTTCTCTATGATTTTTACAGCATCCTTTCGGGGTTGCATCTTTTCCATGGCTTTGTATATGCATGCCCTAAGTTGCTAAAGCTCAAGTATTCTATCAAGGTGATAACCAAATAACTCTGCAAGCTGGTCCAAGTAGTTGGAGAATGACTTATGCATATTGGTTATACCAATCGGGCTCCTTCAATCTCTACTAGCCTAAGACTCGAAGTGAAGCCCTGTCAAATATACAAAGATTTTACTTTTCTCTTTGGTAACTTACTCATCGGTAGCCTTCATTCCCACCTTTTCCTTGATTATCATCTCCATTTTTAATTCTACCCCTTGGAGCCATTCGATCAGAGGCTCATCTCCTTTCTACAATATATTAGCCTTGATTGCATCTTTAGTCTTCATTGCAACCAGCCAATGTAGTAGTACCATGCACTCTTCACACCTCAACCTCTCTTCTGTGAGTGTCTGCATATGTCCCTTGAGGGAATATTTCTCTACCTCTAACTATAAAAGGACATTTCTGAGCTGCTCAATGGCTACCAAACCTTTAGACTTAAGTCATTCAATCCACCTACTGCTAATATGCCCGAAATGTCTACCTTCTTGCAATTTGGCAAGTATTGCTTGGTTCTCAGCTACAAAAAGACTGAATGTTGTTAGAGAACTAGGTAGGCTTGCTACAGGAGTGACTAGCTGCTTGATGAAGCTAGTCATTTCTTTGATCTCCACCTTGAGTCGAGTCTTAGTGAGTTTGAGTTCTTCAAGCTCTTCCTCGATCAAGACATTACTAGACTTCCTCAAGTCTACCTTGGTATCATGGCACATGAGCCCCATGTCTAATGATTGGAGTCCAAAGTTTGAGGCACTAAGGTCTTCAATTATGCCATCCTTGAATGGCTTGGCTATTTCCATCGTTAGGTGCCTTATGTCTAGATCTCAAGCAAGAGTGGTCAGAGTCCTAGTCTTCTTAGCCTTGCTTATGGCTAAATCTACCTACATTTCTTGTGAGAATATCTCACCACTGGGAGTGCCTTTCTCAAGCCTTTTTCTTTTCCACTCCAGATTATTCTCGAGCCATGATTCTATCCTTGTGAATTTTGTTGCATAAATTAGATCTTCTATGAACAATTTCCTGATAACAGGAGGAGAAGACTTTTTCTTAGAAGTGAAAGGATTAACTTGTGGAGAAGAAATACTCTTTTCCTTTTGAGGTGACCCCAAATGCTCTCTTGTCTCTTCATCCAAACTACTACTATCATCACCAATTTTGAAAATGGGAGGGGCATGTTCGCTAGGAGTGTTAGCTTTTGTTTCCATGGTTCCTCCTTGGGCTTGCTGCTCTGGTTCCATTGCTCCACCAAGTTCCTCTGTCGGCTTGCTGAATTTCTCAACTTCGATTTCTTCATTTGAACTGATGACTAGAGATGATCCCACTCCACAGGTTTCCTCAAGTGGGATCTCCTTTTTGGGTTGTTGATCATCTCCACCCATTGGTTGAGCTAGTCCTTTTGCTACAGATGAAATTGGCAAAGAGGAGGATGTAGGAGTAGTCACCGGCTTGACTGTAGGATCCTATTGAGGAGTAGGCTTCCTAGACCTCTTTTTCCTACCCATCATCCACTGGGCCCACTTATCAGTTCTCTTAATGACTTTAGCCATTAAGGTCTCCAAATCTTCTATAGCTTGACCTTCAACTAGTTCAAAGCTCACATGATAGGGCTTGATTTGGTCTCTATATGTATCACTCTACATGTCTTCTTTGTCATCAACAATTCCCTCAACATGGATATTGACATTGAACAACTAGATTTGTTCAATGGTCAACCTTGAGTAGAACCTCTCTCAGCTCTCTAACTCATCTTTGCAATTCTCCCAATAATCTTCAATTTCAGGGATATGCTTGATCACAGAGCCAATCTATAGATGATCTTTGGCATAACTCACTAGATCAAACTATGGTCTCAGCACCTCATGTTTCTCCAACTTATATCTACTCTTTAATGCCTTTATCATGTTCTTAGCATTTGATCTTGATGCCCAACTGTAAGCTCTAATGGTAACAGGGAGTTCATAGCCTTTCTTCTTAATTCCTGAAATGATTAGGTTCACTTACAAAATCTACTAGATCATCTCTACAAGCATGATCATGTCATCGGGGTACCTTGGTAGCTTCATGGGAAAATCATCAAAACCTACAAGATGAAGGTATAAGAAACTAGAAAATTGAATGAAGAAGCTCCCAAATTGGGCGATGAATTCCATGGCCTCTGGTGAGAACCTCCACTCTAGGCATCCTTGTAAAAATCTGCACAACCTCATTGTAGACAAGTCATTAACTTTAGAGCACTCAGCATAGCTATTTTGTAACTTCAAATGAGGGAAGAAATCATAAATTTTCACATCATCTTCATATTATTCTAGCCTAGGGAGTCCTGGCCATACTTGCAATGTAGCTAAAACATAGATCAAATAGGAAGACATATAAAATTTGTTTTGGTATTTGGCCTAGTCTATATAATGATGCTCAACACATATTACCTAGACCAAGAAGAAGTAGTGTTCTATGAAATTCAATGCGTCACTTTCACCTTTTATCCTGTGAAGGAGCACCAGGATGTTGACAATCTCAACTTTAAGATCTGTCCCAAAAAGTGTCTCTGGCACTTTTACCTTTATGCCTCTGGCCTTCTAAAACCATGAATTCATGATCTCTTTCCTCCACCTCATCTTCTTCTCATTATATTCTGAAATTGTGATCGAGAAGTTCATAGTTGAAAATTTCGCTCGCTCTGGGATATAGAGACTATTCTGCATGGATTCTTTGTCTAAGAAGATGAGTACTGTGTCATCTAGCAGAAAAATCTATCTTGTATTTGTGTTGAATCTAGTTATACATTTTCAGATAAGTTCAGGGGCTTGCACTATAATAGTAAATCTAGCAACCTCGACCAAACCGTTACCTTTTAGCTTCTGTGTCATGGGATGGAGATTTTCGTCATTCAATCTTCTGTGTAGATTTCCCAGATTGTAGAATCTGAGGGATGTATCTATCAAATTATGCAATTCAAATGTAATCCCATTCAACCCATCGAAACCCATGAATCTGGTGACCATAGCTTCCAATTTTTGCTTTTGATTTATTTTCAAGAAGCTTTGGAGAATGTTGTAAGATGATTTGTGAAATTGTGGGAAATCAAAGGTGTATGAAAAAGATGTGAACAAATGGTAATTTTCGCTTGATAGTTTGAGTCTTTTATAAAGAGCCTACTTCTTTACCATTACTTTCCATATCTCACACCACACTAGTGAGAGATTTTCAAAAATATCTATGAAAGTTCTAACGTTAAAATTTAAATTAAATGCATCTTATTAATGGCCTTAAGAAATCAATTTTACCCATTTGGAGTAGCTTTAATGGTAACTTAATTGGCACAGCAGACTTTTACCTTTTTGCTTCTCTCAATTCATCACCTTTGTCGAAAAACTCACTTTGAAGGTAGAAACCCAAGTATGGAGAAGCTGGGGGGGTGATTTTCTGAAAATCCGCAACTGGCCCATTTCTTTAGTAATTTATTTTAGATATCGAAGTGGGCTATCTTCATCATAATAGATCATTCAATCCCCATGATTTCTTATTCTTATTTCTTCACAAGTTGTCACTTCTCGAAAACCGACCTTCTCAGGTGATTTTATGATAATGGAGATGCTAAAAACCAGTTCTCTGAAAATGGTCTCTACTCACTTTCTCATATTCTGAGGTCATTTTATCCACTGCAAGGGCTCAATCTTACTTCCTCAAAATCTAGGTACTTGGCTTTAGGGAATCTTTGATACACTTTCCACTTATCCTTCAAAAAACAAATTATGTAGGAAAAACTCCGCAAGCGGGGAAGTTCGTATTTGAAAATTCTGCTAAGCTACTTTCCTGGACCTAACTCGCTCTCAACCCAAGAATCTCAATCTCTAGGCCTTGTTTGTATGCTTGATGATTCATTTGTTCTCTTCCCATGGAAAATTACCTTTATGGGCTGAAACCCACCGAGGAGAAGGTGATTTTCAATTTCCTGACAAAGAGAAGAGATGTCAATTTGAATTTTCTCATGCATATGAATGCCATCAATATAACCAAAGGAATAAAATTATTTATCAAATTAGGAACTATAATGTACCCATCCCTAGGATGAAAGCAAAAACCAACCTAGCTTAAAAGCAGAAAGAGGCACGAAGGGATTATTCGATAAAGACCACCTATCCTAGGGGAATTCTAGACTTAGAATCCAGTCCATTATCTCAAAAATCACAACTCTATCTAAACACAAGGTATCCACTTTGGTTTTAGAGTGAAGAACAAAAGTGGGGAAATAGATGGCTTTGTTTGGGGACTTGGATATGTTCATATCTAAGCAAGGAATCCAAATCTTTGGTTTCACAAAGTTAAATGAAAAGGTGGCTCACAACAAAACTAAAGGAAAGGAAGGGAAGAGGAAAGTAAACACAAAGTGAGGAAAAACTAAACTAAGGAAAATAGAAATAGGAACTAAACGTAACTATCATACAAAACAAGGGTTACCTACTTTCAATTTGTGACTTGATACAATTTCAAATCTTAACCATTATAGGTCAAGGGTAGTACTTCACCATTTGGATCTCCCAATTTGAATGAATTTATGTCAAAGGCCTGATGGATGATGAATGGTCCTTTCTAGAGTGTCTCAAACTTGCCATGCATTCCTTTAGGCACCCTTCATTTATCCCATAGTAGAACTAAATCTCCAACCATGAACTTCCTTGGTCTATATTTCTTGTCAAAGAGGTTCTCCACCCCCATTTGATGACTATGATATGATCAACAATCTTCTCTCATTCTTCCTCAAGTTTATTCATATATAAAATTCATTTTTACAACCCATCCTTATAGATGCCATCTTCGACCACCATTCTCAACTTGATAGTATCCTTAACTCAGTATACCAGCTCAAAAGGAGAAATACCGATTGCCTCTTCGGAGTTACTCTATCAGCCCAGAGTGCTTCATGAATTTTCTTGTGCCAATTCCTTTGGTTATTTGATACAAGCTTCTTCACTATATTTACCAGGTTCTTATTACTTGATTCAACTTGACCATTCCCTTGTGGGAAATAATCAAATGAATGACTAGTAGTTATGCCATACTCAAAATAGAAATTGGTAATTTTAGCTGAAGAAAAGTAAGCTACATTATCCATGACTAGTTTAACAGGTGCACCAAATCTTACCATAATGTTTTCTTTGATGAATTCGCACACTACTTTGGAGGTAGTCTTCTTTGTGGCCTTCACCTCCACCCACTTCGTAAAATAGTCAATCCTAGTGATTATATAAGTATGACTAGCACTTGACGTAGGATTGATAGGCCCGATAAAATCTAGACCCCATTACTGGAAGGGACCCTCTATTATTACTAGTCTAAGAGGAAGAGCTGCTAGTTGAGGTCGACCTATGAACATCTTACATTTTTCACACTTGGCCACCCAATGATACGTATCTTTGAACATTCTTGGCCAATAATAGCATTTCCTCAAAATCTTAAACATAGTTACAGAAGATGAGAAATTCCCACCACATGCTTCATCATGGAATGTCTTTAGCAATATTTCCTATTGTTGCTTGTCTACACACCTGAGAAAAGTTCCATCTATAGATCTTTTGTATAATGTGCCTTCACAAATGACATATTTAGTAGCTTTCAACCTTAGGTCTCTCCTTTGTTTAGCTATCAATCCTTCAGGGAAGTCACCATAAGTTAGGAAATATACAATGTCTTCAAACCATGGGTCTTGTAAACTAACCGCCAAAACTGATTGTTCTGCTTCAAGCTGATTATCTTCTTTACCTTCAAACATAGCCTTACACAATGCATTGCCTTGTACTAACTTAGTAGGCTTGATCTCTATGTCATATTCTTGTGTTTTGGCTACCCAAGCCCCTCTGTTATTGCATCCCACATCTTGCTAGGTTAATATGCTCTTTATAGAAATATCAGGAACAAATACAACTGAGTGAGAATGTAAGATATAAAATCTGAAGTTCTTCAAAGTTTTCACCATTGAGAAAGCATGCTTCTTGGTCTAAGAATATCTTAGCTCATGATCTTTCAGTGGCATGCTCATAAAGGCAATAGGAGCCTAAACTGATCTATTTTCTTGCATAAGAATAGATGATAATCTATGTTCAGATACGTAACAATAAATCATAAAATATTTCTTATAATCTGGGTGGCATAAGATAGGGGCATTGGCTATAGCATCTTTTATATCTTGGAAGGCTCTTTTACCAGGGTCATTCCACTTGAAATTTTGATTACCTTTCATCATATCCATAATACACTTGGTGATCTCTGAAAAGTCAGGGATGAATCTTCTAAGGAAATTTACCTGACCAAAGAATGACTTCACTCTAGTTTTACTTACGTGTAAACTTATCCTTTGAATAGCTTTGACATGCTCTAGGTCAATCCTGATACCTTCTTGTGATACAATATGACTCAGTAGTTTTCCTTTGGTAACATAGAAAATTGACTTCTTAGGATTTAAAGAAATCCCATGTTCTCTACACCTTTACAATGCTCTCTCTAGATCCTTAATATGATTGTTCATTTTCTAAGAGAACACAATTAAGTCATCTAGATATATGAAAATGATCTTGTCTTTCATATCAGCAGAAGACAAATCCATAGCTCTTTGAAATGTTGCACCAACATCGATAAGACCAAATGACATCTTGTGATATGCAAATGTGCCCTAGGGAGTGGTAAACATCATCTTGTGTTGTTCTTTCCCTTCTACTTCAACTTGGTTGTACCCAAAGAAGCCATCAAGCATAAACATCATTTCGGCTCCTACAACTATCTGCAACAAATGATCCATGTTGGGGAGTGCGTAATTATCCTTCAAAGATGCTTGGTTTAAATTTCTAAAATCTACCCATATCCTTATTTCTCCATTCTTTTTCCTTGCAGGAACAATGTTTTCTATCCATGTATAGTGGTGGATAGGGTAGATAATCCTAGCTTTGAGCATTTTGTCAACCTCTGTGAAGATGGTGTCTACCACTTTAGGATTGTAGTTTCTTTGTTTCTATTTGAATGGGGTAGCATCAGGTTTTAGGGGAATTTGATGCTTGAAATTTCCTCCCATAAAGATTTTTAAATATTCATAACTCCAGGCAAAGACATCTTGATATTCAAGAAAAAAATTTCTTTCTTCTACTTTCTCTTTAGGTGTGTAACACTTCCCTATGTTTATCATTCTAGGATTTGACTCATTTCCAATGTTCATCCCTTCATATTCTCTAGTCATGAGATATTTCTCTATCCTTTTCTTCTTAGCATAAGTATCATGATGATTGAACAATTTCTCTAATGATATAAAATATGGGGGAATGACATTACCTTGTAATTGAGTCACACCTGGTTCATCTTTCTTCCATTTCTTGGGATGATCTTGTGAGAGATCATTTGGATTTTCTTCCAGGGAACTATCATTACCTTCAAGGAAGAGTTGCAAGCTTTTTTCATTGTCAAATACTTGCCAAACATCTACATTATCAGGTACTGACAGCCTGTACATCACCTCTACCTGGTACATCTTTTCTTTAAATTATAGATGAGGTAGTAGTAAGGAAGCGGAGACTGCCAGTGAATCTACTTTGGAATTTAATTCTCTAGGGACATATTTGATTGTAAAGGCATCCAATCCTTCAATCCTATCCCATACTCTATTTCTGTAACTCTTCAGCTTCCAATTTTTGACAGAGTATTGACTTTTGATTTGGCGCATAATCAACTCAACATCACCTCGAGATTTTAGAATCTTCACTCCCTTTTCCTTTGCAACAATTATCCTGAGTAACAACACCTCATACTCAGCCATATTATTGGTATTTGAAAATTCTAGTTTGAAACCCATCAGCTCAGGTTCACCTGTGGGTGGAATTAATACAACTCCGACACCAGACCCAGAAGAAGAAGAACTACCATCAAATTCCAGTGTCCATACTTCTGGAGCCTTTTCTTTCTCAGAGACCTTTGCTTCTTCTTGTTCACTTTTAGGTTCATCAACAATGCCCTAGGTAAACATCATGTAATTATCGAACTCTAATTCTTGATACAGGATTTGAGCTTTTGGATCGTTTGATTTTAGAACTATGAACTTTGACTTCTCCACAGGCTCTAGTTTAACCTTCTTATTTCCCACAGGAATTACCACCTAAGACCAATCCAATTTGATTTCCCCACCTAAATCTCTACAAAAACTTTTGCTTAGTAGTAGTCCATAACTTGCCAATATATATGTAACAAGGATCGTCAATAGCATCTTCTTTTCAGGATGGGCAGCCAGAGCTACTTGGGCATCTTTGATTTGGCTGAGCAGAGGAAATTGCTTAGCATCCATAGAATAGCATCTACCATGGACCTTTGCCATGGTGAGGCCTAAGGCTTTAGCTACAAGGGAAGACATCATGTTATCAGAAGCACCTGAATCTATGATACAGTTGCTAAGTTTACAACCATTGATATACAAGGAGACATAAAATGGTCTGGGTTTTTGACCTGGGAAGGTAGCTAGCATAGTGGCTTCCCCTTGTTCAAATAGTTTTTCTAGTGAGGAATCATCATCATTGGAAGAGGTGACATTATGATTTAGTTTTATACTATTTCCTTTTAAGTAATCTATGAATCTTTTCAATTCAGTAGGATTTGACCTTAAATAATCTATGGGAGAAATTTGGATCTTGGAATTTTTATAGAAATAAATGAAATCAAAGGAATCACTTTCCTTACCCAACTGTGAGATTTTTGTTCCTAAAGTAGATGCATCATTGGTTCCCGATGAAGGAATGACAATAGGATTTTTGTCTTTCTGGCTCTGAGTTAGGACTACGCAGGTAGTGCCATCTATAGTAGCATAACACTCTCCTTGATTATCAGAATAAAATTCATACTCAAAAAATAAATTTACAGAGTCGCCATGCGAGCATGAATCTAGTTCATCATTTAGTGTCATAGTGTCTAACTAGTTAGTGGATAATAATTGCATCTTACAAGCTACTTCAGGGAAGATCTCACCATTATGATCTATTGTTAGGTGAAACATGCACATTTTGCCTCTCTTCGGGGGAGCTTCAATTGCAAGCCTTTGTTGTGGAGCAGGTAATTGTAACATACTTCCATCATTATTTCTATTATTCTGAACCTAGAATGGTTTTTCATATGAATTTTTGAACTTAGGGAGTTGTCTTTTTAAAGCAATGATTTCATTAGACATTTTCTGCATCATCTCATTGGTTGATTTAGTGCCACTCGAGCTAGCACCTGTCTGCATTTCTCTTTTCCATCTGCCAGCAGAGATCATGTCATCTTCCAACTCAATGGTTGTTCTATGAGTGTTATCCAAATCCACAGGCCATGCTCTTCTTACGTCATAGTTTATGTCTGGTGGCATGGCACCCATAAAGAATATCTTCAGATTCACAGGAGTAGGCCTGTCAGCTGTGGGAATTCCATTGAAAATCTTGTTGAATTTAGCGACAAATTCTCTCATACTTACATAAGCTTGCTTCTTAATGGGAGCTAATTGCACCAACAAGGCATATTTGTCCTCAGCCATTTTAAATCTGGCTTCAAAAGCTGACCTCATAGTAGCCCAACTCATAATTAAAGCATCATCCAAATGGTAAAACCAATCATTCACTGCTTCAACTGGAGTTTCAAAAAATACTCTAACAGCAACATGTTCATGTATAATTCCTAGGATGTGAGTTGCTATGAAGAAGGATTTAATGTATTCATCTATAGTAACTTTTCCATCTCCTAAGAACTTAGGAAAGTTCTTTCTGGATCCCCCAGGGAGTGGATGATATGTTGCGAATTGTAGCGAACCAGCTACAGTGGCCCATGGACCTTCCATGACTATAGGTGTAGGATGTGGAGGAAAATTAATAACAGGAGGAGAAACTACTCCATGTAAAGTTAATACCTGACAAGCTGTAGGCAATGAAATTTGTGTCTTCGGGCGTGAGGGTGGTCTACTCCAGCTTCTTTTGTCACCTTTCTGATGAGGTAAGTCTATTATGGGAAAATCAAGCTCTATGAGCCTTTCAAATTTATGATATTTTCCACCTTGCCCCTTGGTACTTCTGAGAAACCTACTTTGATCCAGAGATCCGAATTAGTTTTGTTGCCTAGCTCTGTGCTCCGCTCTGCGCTAATTTCTTCTTTGAATTTCTCTTTCAAGTGCATCTTCTCTCGCTTCTTCTTGTTCAAGCACTTGACTCACATTCCTGTAATGCTTTACATTTCTTCTATAGTGAAAGTATTCAAGGATGAGACTATGTAATCTTGATCATCTTGAAAGCCGAGATTGGGTTGAAGCATAGGGAACACGTTCTCATGAGGTAACACCATTTTTCCTCATGAAAAATATTCTGGTCTAGCAACTGTTTCTCTCCCCAGTAGAGTCCCCAAAAATTTGTTGGTAAATAGATTGTTCTTCTTAAATTTAACTCTTTATTTTCCCAAAATCTATTAAAAAAAATATGGATATGAATAGTTGGAAAGTTATTATTTATGTGACTAACTTTCCTCTAAATTTTAATAGGTACAGCTCCCTAATGTAAAGATATACAATGAATTTTTTTCTCTAAGTCCTAATGGGGTATGTTCTTGACTAGAGAAAAATAGAGGTAACTAAATAAGCCCTCGGTGAGAAACTAATCTAGGCAATGAATTTGATTCTAAACTCTAACCAACTTTGGGATTTCACAATACTTATGAATTCACACCAGTGGGAATGCAACAATAAATTCTACTTGAATAAATGAGAATGTAGTGAAAGAACATAGAAGAATCTAATCTAAAATAGGACACATGAATATTTTCCCAACTTCCCAGTAATGCTTTGATTACTATTGATTAGTTGCACTAAAGAGTAGAAACATAACTCCATCTAGTTTCTAATTTCAATCCAACTTAAGGAAAACAAACATTCAAACTTAAAAATGCATGGAACAATAAATAAATGGCACAAAACACATTCCAGATTGACTCCGCAACAAGATGTATTTCACACAAAGAATTAGCCGACCTTTTCATTGATTTTCAAAATGTTACATATAGGCTTCATGAGTTAAGTCATTACAAAATCCACCGAATCAATTCATATTCTACAAGGTCAGTAAATGACAAGTGGCCATTAACCAATTATACAATGTGTATCAAAAAGAGAGAGGGGAAAGTTATTTTCTCTTCGCTGGCTTCTTCGCCTTCTCTAACTTAGCCTTATGAGCTTTGGTGGCTGCAAGAATTGGAATCATCCTTTCAGAATCTAAGATGTACATATTTTTCAATATTATGAGCCATCAGGCATGATCTTTCTCTATGACTTCTATGACATCCTTTCGGGGTTGCATCTTCTCCATGGCTTTGTATATGCACCCCCTGAGTTGCTAAAGCTCAGGTATTTTATCAAGGTGAGACCCAAATAACTCTGCAAGCTGGTCCAAGTAGTCGAAGAATGACTTCTACATATTGGTTATACAAATTGGGCTCTTTCCATCTCTGCTAGCCTGAGACTCGGAGTGAAGACCTGTCAAATATAAAAAGATTTTACTTTTCTCTTTGGTAACATCCTCATTCGTCACCTTCATTCCTTCCTCTTCCTTGATTATCATATCCATTTTAAATTCTACCTTTGGGAGCCATTTGATCAGAGGTTCATCTCCTTTCTACAATATGTTGGCCTTGATTACATCTTTAGTCTTCATCATAACCAACCAATGTAGTACTACCATGCACTCTTCACACCTTAACCTCTCTACTATGAGTGTTTTCATATGTCCCTTGAGAGAATCTTTCTCTAACTCTAACTGTAAAATGACATTTCCAAGCTAGTCAATGGCTACCAGACCTTCAGACTTAAGTTGTTCAATCCACCTATTGCCAATATGCCCGAAATGTCTATCTTCTTGCAATTTGGAAAGTATTTCTTGGTTCTCGGCTACAAAAGGATTGAATGTTGTTAGAGAGCTGGGTAGGCTTGCTACAGGAGTGACCAGCTACTTGATGAAGTTAGTCATTTCTTTGATCTCCGCCTTGAGTTGAGTCTTAGTGACTTTGAGTTCTCCGAGCTCTTCCTTGATCAAGACGTTACTAAACTTCCACAAGTCTACCTTGGTATCATGGTGGGCGAACCCCATGTCTAATGACTAGAGTGAAAATTATGAGGTAGTAAGGTCTTCAATTCTATCATCCTTTAGTGGCTTGGCTATTTCCATCATTAGGTGCCCTTTTTCTGGATCTCGACCAAGAGTGGTTATAGTCCTAGTCTTCTTAGCCTTGCTTACGAATGAATCTAACTGCATTTCTTGTGAGAACATCTCACCACTAGGAGTGCCTTGCTCAACCCTTTTTATTCTCCACTCTAGAGTATTCTCAAGCCATGATTCTATGCTTGTGACTTTTGTTGCAGAAATTAGATCTTCTATGAATAATTTCTTAATAATAGGAGGAGAAGACTTTTTCTTAGAAGTGAAAGGATTAACCTATGGAGAAGAAATACTCTTTTCCTTTTGAGGTGACCCCAAATGCTCTCTTATTTCCATGGTTCCTCCTTGGGCTTGCTACTTTGGTTCCATGGCTCCAACAGGTTCCTCTGTTGGCTTGTCTGATTTCTCAACTTTGGCTTGTTCATTTGAACCAATGACTAGAGAAGATCCCACTCCATAGGTTTTTTCAGGTGGGATCTCCTTTTTGGGTGGTTGATCATCTCCACCCACTGGCTGAGCTTCTCCTTTTGCTACAGATGAAGCTAGCAAAGAGGAGGATGCAAGAGCACTCGTCGGCTCAACTATAGGATCCTGTTGAGGAGTAGGCTTCCTAGACATCTTTTTCCTACCCATCATCCACTGGCCCCACTTATCAGTTCTCTTAATGACTTTAGCCGTTAAGTTCTCCAAATCTTCTATAGCTTAACCTTAAACTAGTTCAGAGATCATGGGATAGGGCTTGATCTTGTCTGTGTATATATAATTGTTCATGTGTTCTCCATCATCAACAATGCCCTCAACATTGATATTGAAATTGAATGAAGAAGCTCCCAAATTGGGGGATGAATTGCATGGCGTCTGGTGAGAACCTCTACTCTGGGCATCCTTGTAATTCTTTGCACAACCTCATTATAAATGAGTCATTAACTTTAATGAACTCAACATAGCTATTTTATAACTTCAAATGAGGGAAGAAATCATAAATTTTCACATCATCTTCATATTCGTCTAGCCGAGGGAGTCCTGGCCATACTTGCAATGTAGCTAAAACATAGATGAAATAGGAAGACATATAAAATTTGTTCTGGTATTTGGTGAGACTCAAGGCATTGGACAAATTTTCACATACCACTTGAGCCCCATCTATATAATGATTCTCACCACATATTACTTGGACCAAGAAGAAGTAGTGTTCTATGAAATTCAATGTGTCACTTTCACCTTTTATCTTGTGAAGACGACCAGGATGTCGAAGATCTTAGCTTTTAGATCTATCCTGAAAAGTGTCTTTAGCACTTTTCCCTTTATGCTTCTAGCCTTCCAAAACCATGAATTCATGATCTCTTTTCTCCACCTCATCTTCTTCTCATTATATTCTAAAATTCCGATCGAGAAGTTCATATTTGAAAATTCCGATCGCTCTGGGATATGGAGACTATTCTACACAAATTCTCTATCAATGGAGATGAGTACTGTGTCATCTGGTAGAAAAATCTATCTTGTATCAAGGTTGAATCTAGTTATACATTCCCGGATAAGTTCTGGGGCTTGCACTGCAATGGGAAATCCAGTAGCCTCGAGAAAATCACTACCTTTCATCTTTTGCATCATGGGATGGAGATTTTCTTCTTTCAATCTTCTGTGCAGATTGCCCAGATTGTAGAATCTAAGGGATCTATCTGTCAAATTATTCCATTCATATGTAATCCCGTTCAACCCATCGAAACCCATGAATCTGGTGACCATAGCTTCCGATTTTTACTTTTGATTTACTGTCAAGAAGCCTTAGAGAATGTCGTAAGATGATTTGTGAAATTGTGGGAAGTCAAAGGCATATGAAAGAGATGTGAAAAAATGGTAATTTTTGCTTAATAGTTTGAGTCTTTTATAAATAGCCTGCTTCCTTACCATTACTTTCCATATCTTGCACCACACGAGAGAGAGATTTTAAAAAATATCCATTAAAGTTCTAACATTAAGATTTGAATTAAATGCATCTTATTAATGGCCTTAAGAAATCACTTTTATCCATTTGGAGTAGCTGTAATGGTAACTTAATTGGCATAGTGAATTTTTACTTTTCCACTTCTCTCCATTCATCGCCTTTGTCAAAAAACTCACTTCGAAGCTAGAAACCCAATTGTGGAGAAGGTGGTTGGGTGATTTTTTGAAAATCCGCAACTAACCCATTTCTTTAGCAATTTCTTTTAGATATGAAAATGGGATATCTTCATCATAACACATCATTCAATCCCTGTGATTTCTTACACTTATTTCTTCACAAGTTGTCACTTCTCAAAAACTGACCTTCTTAGGTGATTTTCTAATAAGGGAGAAGCTAAAAACTAGTTCTCTAAGAAAGGTCTCTTACTCACTTTCTCATATTCTGAGGTCATTTTATCCACTTCAAGGGCTCAATCTTACTTCCTCAAAATCTAGGCACTTGGCTTTCGAGAATCTCTAATACACTTTCCACTTATCCTTCAGAAAATAACTTTTGGAGGAAAAACTCTGCAAGTGGGGAAGTTCGTATTTGAAAATTCCACTAAGCTACTTTCCTGGATCTAGCTCACTCTGAACCCAAGAATCTTGATCTCTAGGCCTTTTCTATGTACTTGATGATTCATGTGTTATCTTCCCATGGAGAATTACCTTCATGGGCCAAAACCCACCGAGGAGAAGGTGATTTTCAGTTTCTCGACAAAGAGGAGAGATGTCAATTTGAAGTTTCTCATGCATATGAATGCTATCAATAGAACCAAAGGAATAAAATTCTTTATCAAATTAGGAACTATAACTTACCCATCCCTAGGATGAAATAAAAAACCAACCTAGCTTAAAAGTAGAAAGAGGCACAAAGGGATTATTTGATAAAGACCACCTATCCTAGGGGAATTCTAGACTTAGAGTCCAGTCCATTATCTCAAAAATCATGACTCTATCTAAACACAAGGTATCCACTTTGGTTTTAGAGTGAAGAACAAAAGTGGGGCAACATTAAGCATTCAAGTTATGTTTAAAGAGTAAAGTAAAAAGATCAAATATAGTGAACACTGATTCACCCCACCCCCATCTCAGTGTTCCCATTCCTAACAATTGGTATCAGAGCTCTGGTCCTCAACAAAGAAGTTTAACCACCTAAGGAGATCAATGGCAAGACATAAATAAAACATCTGAAAAGAAATCTTGAAGCTACTCTTGAAGACCTGGATAGATCTGAAAAAGAAATTGAAGAACTAAAAGAAAAAGTTAGTGATGCTCAAGCAATCATCAAAAGGATAAGAAAAGACTTGAAAGAAGCTGAATGAAGAAAATTCATCCCTGAAAGAATGGATTGAAGAATTGGATGATAAGCCAACTAACAATCAAGAAGTCTATGATGAACAGATCAAAGAAAACCTTCAATTGAATGAAGAATTGAGGCAAGTAAACATGGAAATCTTGGAGCTAAGAAACAAAAAAGAAAGCTTGGAATCTGAATTGAAAGAGGCTAAGAATCAGATTGATAAATTACACACAAGCAAGGATCTGATTGAATCTCAATTATATGCTTGGAAGCTTAAAGGAGATACTAGTGGCATTGGATTCAATGAAGCACAAAATCAGATTGACAACATGCGAGCAAGAAAGAAAGCACCAGAAGACACCATAGATGCTAAGGAGATTGGAAGTCAGACTAAAGATCATGTTGAACCATCCAAGAATGAGCACAAGCTAGTAGATCGAACTTGTTATACATGTAACAAGCATGGACATATAGCAAGGAAATGGACAGAGGTAAGACCTTTCAATGGTTACTATTATTCATGCAATAAATTTGGTCATAGAGCAATTAATTATAAGACAAGTCAGAAGAACAAGACTCAGCATAATCAATGAAATCAAAATCAGCCAAATGTAAGAAGTTCTCAGAATGTTACATGTCAGATATGTAGCTATAATGGTCACTCAACTAGACAGTGTAAAATGGTAACCCGTGTTAATGCACTGAGGAATATAAGGCCTCCAATTATTTGTCACTCATGTAACAATGATGGACACATCTCAAAGTTCTGTAGATCAAGAACACAAAGTCAAGAAAGCCCTAAAAATCTAAAAGAATCAATATTGGACACTGAAGGAAAAGTCAAGTTTGTGAAAGCTTCAGAAGATGCGAGCTTGATTTGGTCAGACGCAAAGAAGTATAAGGTTGATGAGAATGTATTGGATGCATCCACAGTGGACGCACCCTCTACATCTAGATGAATGGCCCTCGGGGTCATAGGGGGAGCTAATATATCTTTAAACCCCTACATGGCCGGTATACTCACCCTCAAAGTATGCACCTTTGGACTTAACCTTTTGGAGACTAGCAGAACCTATGTTCAAGAGCACACTAGCTGATTGATAACAAGACAAAAGTTGGAGCTTTTCAATGTAAGTCTTGTTTACGTGGCAAGCATTAATGGAAAAAATTTCACTTTAAAGTACACAAAAGTTTGTAGATCACTCATTGCATTTGACTTCAAAGAAATTGAAGAGCAAAGAATCCCTAGCAGTTGATTGTCAACGATTGCAGATTGATTCACCAACAAAGTAGTGTGTTTGATCGGTTGCGGAAGCCCTAATCCATTGCGCTGATTTAGAAGTTCTTGGAAACCATTAAGAAAGTGATATACAAGTAAGTGATGGCTACTCCTATTGTATTTGATGTTACGGAGAAGAAAATATATGTATTTAGGAGGCACCTGTTCAAATCCACATTAGATGACCTAGAAGGGGCATTCTCCCACACACCTATGTGTATTATGCATGTCAAAGACATCCATACATACATATATTGTAAGAAGGAGCCAATCCTAGAGGCATATGCTTAAGTACTATTATCAGCACCTAAGGACCCTAATGAGTCAAGATGGGGGACTTATGAAGAGAAAACTAGAGAAGTTGATGTTGTTCTAAATAGGGCATCAACTAAAATAAAAGTAGCTAAGGTTACTTCTAAGATATTGAAAATTCATGGAGTAACTCAAGCAGACCTAGACAAAGAAAGACAAGAAGAGATTTCTTTGGGAATTGAGAGTGCATCAGGAGCATAAGCAAAGGAAGATGATCCTAAATTGAAGAAGGTAAAAGTGGAGAAGCTTGATGATCCAAAGGGTAAAATAGATGTTGCCCCTCCTGCACCCATAGAAACAATTGACCTTACTGCTCCTTCAGAGTATAAGACAATGGAAAAGAGGAAAAAAGAGACAGGAACTAGTCATCCATCCTCGCGCACTACAAGATTCCAAAGAAAGAGTACTCAAGCACCACCACAAGTAAGTTTTAGACCTAGTCTAAAAATGCTAAGTTCAAGGATAATTGAGGAAGGAAGGATTGATCAAATAGGAAAATTTTATGATAGGTATAGTGAAATAGATAAGGAATAGATTCATGGCATGATTATCAAGCACATGCTTAAATTTAAGAAGACATTGCTAGAATTGAAGACTATGCTTCCAGACAATGTTTGGAACATTTTAGACTTCTTGAAGAGACAAGCAGTGGAGGAAGATCTGAGAATAAGAGAGAAGATCTTAGATGAGAGTCTACCAATATGTTCTCTAGAGGAGAATACCTTACTATTAGATCTGGTAAAACCACGTCTTAGAACCAAGTCAAGAACTTTGCATATAATGGACACGAATTATGAACTAATTGGAAAGGAAATAGAAAAAGCCTTTGAGATAGTTTTCATGAATAGACAGATGTATCTAGCTACTGCGCCCATAGCTCAAGTACCCACAAAGGTAGCCAAGGAGTCAAAGACCATCAATGTACAAAATATAGGTCCTTAGGATTCAACGCCCATAGTTGTAGCACCCACAAAGGTAGAGAAGCCTACACCTATGGAAGAAACACATAAGGATGATACAATTTTTATTGACAATGTTGAGATTGCAATGGCGGCCTCAGATCTTGATTTGGATAAGTTTGAAGAAGCATTTGTATGCACTCAAGAGGCTAAGGATCTATGTGGTAACACTCCTCCTAATCAACAAGAAGTACTGATTGAGGATATGATAGAAGTTGAAAGAGAAAAAGAAAAGAAAGAAGAAGAAAAAGAATCAGAAAAAGAGAAAGGAGAATTAGAGATGAAAGAAAATGAACCAACAGATAAGTCACCTATTGAAATGACAATAAGATTCAAACAAGAAGTAATGGATATCACTCCTATCATTCCTTTTGTATCATTGTTGTCAAGATGGACACCAGACACCACTAGTCTGGATTCTTGGGGAGAAGAAGACCTGATCAAGATCAATGTCTTATCTATGGAGAAGGCCAAAGAGAAATAGGTAATGAGGAACCCATTGTTTGTTGAATCAGTCAACATATTGAATAGACTATTCCCTTTAGACAAGAAAGTGTCTAAGGTGCATTCAGTTGATGATGTTAGCAACATCCTCACAGCCTTCAAAACCAATTTTTCTACCTTGGAAGAGACTGCATCTCAAGTTGGAGAAGAGAAGTATAGGAAGAAAAGACTCGGTGAATTGGTCAGTAACTTTGCACTTGACCTAAGTTCACTAAAGGTTGGTCAAGCATCCTTAAAGGAGTTTGCAGCAAAGGGCAAAAAGATTATTACTGACTATATGGATCAGGATAAGTTAACTGATGACCATTTCAAGAAGATACAAGAGGCAGAAGAAATGATAGAACAAGTAAGGAAATAAGTAGAAGACCCCTCCACTGATGTAAATATGTGTAATAATGTATATCAAGGGTAGATTTAAAAGATTGAAAGAGAAGAGAAGGAGATGTCCAAGATAAGGGCAAGGGAAACACAGCTCAAGAATGCTCTTGAGCCCTCCCTAGATGTGCTCAATCAGAATATCAAGGAGATCGATGCCACCATGGTGACATATGATCAAGGTCCTAGCCTAGATTTGGAGAAGATGGAGAAGCTGAACTATACATTATGCGCCCATCTCCAAACAGTCAATGCACTGATTGCATTTTGGAAGCAAGAGATCCACAAATTAAAGATAGCATATCCAGATGTACTTTCCCTATAAGTACTTGTAGAGATTTAGTTTTTAGCACCTTTGTCATTAATGTCAAAGGGGGAGTATGTATAGAATATGGAGATATAGATATGTAAAGAAGATGTATAGTAAAGAATATAAGGGAGATACAAGATAGAGTATGACAAAAGTTTTTTGTATAAGAGAATAGTTAGTAACTACGCCATATTCCTTTGTTGACATCGATGACAAAGGGGGAGATTGTTGGAAAGTTGACTATACTGTTGTATATGACTTAATATAGTGTTTTCATTATGGGAACAAATTCATATAGTTTTTTGGAGTCAACGCACATGACAAGAAGATCAAAAATTGGCTAAGTACAAAAGACTGGATAGTTAGTAGAGCATGAGTAGTTTAGATTATTAGCACACATGTCTATGACCAAGTTATGGTATGCACCCTAGAAGATAAGTTGGTAAGAGTGTATTCATTATTATTATATGAGCGCATGATTAGATATGGAAGAATGACGAAGTTACAAACAGTTGAAGTTACACAGCCAGTGAATGCCAAAACAAAACAGGGTATGCAGCCAACTCATGGTAATTTCATTAGCGACTATCTTATTATTTTGTAAAGGCTATGCACCTATTGTAATTAGGTTATAGATACGTAATTAACTTTGTTTGTAAACATGCTTGAGCCAATTCACTTGGAAGCATTATATGTAATCGGTTAAAGGGCCGACCTAGTTAATTATTTTGTATGGGCATATAAATATTAGATGTGCCCTTGTAATTCGGTATGTGAGTTGATAAAGATTCAAAATAGCAAAGCAGAAGTATGTGAAGAGTTGTTAAGATGTATTAGAGCTTTTCTAGAAGTCAAAGCATCACAGTATCAAAGGAACTGATCAGACAAGTAGTGTCACAGTGCCAGTTCATCCAGCAGATATATTGTGTATCTAAGATCAGAAGGTTGTAGCCTTCACCACTTGAGCAGTGAGCTCTAGGATAGTGTGTCCACACCCCTAATAGGGTTATTGTAAATTACTCCTAACTGGGTCTGACCCTTGACAAGGTCACTGTACTAAATACATTGTAAAGTAACTCCTAACAGGGTTAAGGATCTTTGAACAAGGATCATAAGACACTAGTACAAATTATAGTGGGTCTCAATTCCCACCGGGGTTTTTACCTATTTGGGTTTCCCCATAACCATATTGGTGTTATGTGTTGTGTTCATCTATCTTGTTTATGTTAATGTTCATTTCAAGTACTTAAGCATTCAAGTTAATTTTAAAGAGTAAAGTAAAAAGATCAAATATAGTGAACATTGATTCACCCCCCCACCCCCCTCTCAGTGTTCCCATTCCTAACACTTTATTTAAGTGTGTTTTGAAGGGTCATAGGGATTTTCAATGCAAGTAAGAAAAAATATTTTCTTGTGTAAATGAATAAAGTGGACCATCTATTGGTGAATTAGACAATGCTATTGAAAATGGTGAATCTCTTATACTCCGAAGGTTGATGATGACTAAGGATGCAACACCTTGTTGAAGGAAGAATTTCTTCATAAAAAGATGTAAGGCTATAGGTAAGTGTTGTAAGGTGATAGTGGATGGTGGTAGAACTCATAACTTGGTTTCTAAGGAGATGGTGTAGAAGCTTGGTTTGAGAAGAATTAAGCATCCAATTCCTTATAGAATTGGTTGGTTGCATGATGATCATATGGTGGAAGTAAGGGAACAATGCATGGTGAAATTTTGCATTGGTTCTTATAAAGATGTAGTATTATGTAACATATTGGATATGAGTGCATATCACATTTTACTTGGTAGACCTCAGTAGTATGCCAAAGTGGTTGTTCATGACTGTAGAAGTAATGTGATTACCATTAGCAGGGATGGTAAGAGATGTAGATTTCTTCTTTTGATGAATGATGAAAAGGAGGAGAAGAATCTGAGGCTTTGGAGAAGATTGAGAGAAAATCTGAGAAATCAACCTAAGGTTGGATCTGAGAGCATGTTGGATCCAAGTCATTTGCAAGACCTGGTTGATGGTAGAAGGAAGGTATTACAGGTTGTAGGTGAGGAGGTATTGTGGATGAAGAATAAGTATGTGATTATTGTCCTTTGTTATTTCAAATTTTTATGAGCTATTCTCATGGAAAAAAAATTCATACCCCAGGAGTCTGATACAGTAGAATCTTTGGTCCTTGGCAATATTGCATCATCCAAAAGCATGTTTACTGGTGGACCTTTTTTTCTAGATTGTATGATTTTATGTTACTAGTCACTGGTTGGGTGATTTTTGTTTCAGTAGTTGCGATTGTGATCATCTTCATAGGATCATTTGGAGAAATTTCTTGTGATCGCAACTCATTTGGAGTTTTCATGCATGAGTTATGATGGATTCTGTCACTGAGACTGAGAGGTAGCTTCTTGTTCCAAATAGTTTTCTGATATTTTTTGATCGGTTGATCTATGTGGATCTTGGATGAGTGCGGTAAAAACAATGTCTTCCTTGGTGTTCGAGGATACTATGTTTGTGATCACACTTCTTTAGTTGGTGTTGTTTGGAGGATTTGGCATGATCTTTGCTAACTAGTTCTATGTTAGAGAAAGTAGAAGAGATTGTTGTGTCGTTGGTGATCATTCTATTTCAGAATATGCAGTCATGGATAAGTGTTGTTCAAACTTGTGTTGACCTATATCTTGGATCGTGCATCCTTATGTTCCTGATATGATTGGTGTTTCACATT
Organism: Chamaecyparis obtusa; assembly: GCA_027943335.1. Classification (NCBI taxonomy): domain Eukaryota; kingdom Viridiplantae; phylum Streptophyta; class Pinopsida; order Cupressales; family Cupressaceae; genus Chamaecyparis; species Chamaecyparis obtusa. The sequence continues at coordinate 177,410 of BSBK01010698.1, forward strand.
TTGGGTTCAGTCCTATTTTTTTTACTTTCTAATAGTCAGTGTGGAAAGATCTGGTTTATGATGAAGAATCTTGAGTTGTGATTGTATTTGGTGCATTGTTCAATTTTCTTATGTTTGTAGTCGACTTCCTTGTATGAGTGCACATTATGTTGTAATAATTTGTAGGTCTTCTTATGGATTTGTGTCCTAACCTATATGTTTGTAAACCATTTAGAGATTGTGATCGGATAAGTAGACTTGTGGTTAGTGATCTTTTATTTAAGTGAGGGAGTACTTCTTGTTTAAAAAAAATAGAAATTGAAGAGGAGTAGCTGGAAAGGTCCAGATATGGACCTAATCTTGACTTCTTTTTAATGGTCATAATCGGGAAGGCCTTAGAGTCTGGCATGTTTGATGTAATTTAATGTTTTCCTAATAATAAATGAGTTGTTATTTGGTTTCATCTTGGTGAGTTATTTGTGTTTTATGTTGTGTTGGATTTTTCTGAATGATTGGATATCTACTATGGAGATTCTGTGGTCTTGACTACATCACCAAGAAATTAGAAGAATACTTCAAGTCATTCCCTCATTCCAAAGTAGAAGAGAGGATGTTTAAAGGTTTTCTCTTTACACTCACTTTAGTGGCTTTCCCTCATTCCCCTGATTCTTGACACATTGTGCTCATCTAATGGTCAAGTCTAGATCCTTAGCATAGTCTTGAGCTCGCTAACATCAAGTTTGGCTTAAAATTATAGGATTGTGGAGCTTAGTTCCTATTCCAACCTTTTCAAGGCCAAATTTTAACCTATAATGGTTAGAAAAATTTTGAGCAAGAAAACTCTCTTGATGCCAACTTTATTCAAAATTCTCAACATGGAGTTGTGTATAAATACAACTCCCACCTATAATTTGAACACATTCTTACAACTGAGCACTCCTATCATTTTGATTGAGCACTTTTAGCTAGGAATATTCAGTGCAGTGAAGGAGAGACCTGAAGACAAACATTCAAGACATCATCCACGATCATGTTTATGCATTTCTTCTTTGAGTGATGGCATGCATGAGCTCCTATCAAGAAACCTCAATCTCATTCCTTAGAATAAAGAGATATTTCATGGTTGACAAGGTGGAACAAAGAGATAGGAAATATTGTACATTACAAATTCATGGTAGATGCAACACAAATGATGTCAAGAAGATATTAAATGCTTTTATAACCAACCAGGATTGTAGAAATAACTAAATTAGTATGCTAAGCTTTATTAACTTTGTGTATCAAGTTTTACTAATAAATTTAGTTTTCTACAGGAATCATATGTAACTTAAGTGATTTTGGATCCATAGAAAGTAGTTACAGAGCAAAAATTATACTTTTACATCTATAGCCAAGTGGCACAAGCTAATATGATACACTCAATGCATTGTAAATATCATTTTCACATTATGACCATCTTTTATGAAATCAATTCCAATGGACTAGAAAGGTCCAAAAGGAACATGAATTTGAGTTATTTATGAGAAGATCAAGTTGCTAAACTTTTAGAGTTGTTAGGGTTTTGTGTATAGCCTCTAGAGCCCAATTTTAAGGAAAGGGTTGATGGTTGATGGTATAGGGTTTAGGATTGAGGGAATTTATCATATATCACTAGTATAATTTAACAAATAAATGAATACGTGACTAAAAAATTCAGTCACATGACTAAAAATGATCAAATTCTAGTAACTATTTAAAATTCACAAGTATAAATGACTAATTTGGTCATCAGGTACAATCACAACTAAATAATTGGTTAGAAAAATAAAAATGACTAAATAAATGACTATTACTCCTCATGGGACCCCTAACCAGGTCATTTGGCACCTAGGTTGCTTGGTGCACTAGAAATACCTATTGTGTGGAAGGAATTTCCTCTCGATATAGTCTTAAGGCTTTCACATATTTTATAAAAAAATTAACATAACTCACATTCTTCAAATTTATTACTCATTATGTTAATGAATTATTAATGTTTTTCGGTCCATGATAGTTACTCTAGAACATCTATGAATTATAACTAAAATTGGTTATGACCCATAAGATAGATTGAGGAAGATATACAAATATTGGCACAATAGTTGGATAGGACATTACAAGACTAAATTTGTATATGTATGACCCATAAATTGTAGCACATAAAATATAGAGATGTTTTGGTACCAATTTTCTACTAAATACCTGCAGATGGATCAGAAACCCATTTCATGCATTGCAAATGGTTAATCCACACATACGAGGCTAGTTAAGACTATTTCCATGAGTAGACTTTATACATCATATAGGTTTTCATTCTATTGCATACTTGTTTGAGGGTTTTTTTTCTTAAGTGTGATGTTTTCTTGTATGATAAGAGCTATAAAGGTCATCGATATAGGATGCATCTATTATTTGCTTCAAAACTCTGTTTCAAGTACTTTATCATTTTTCTTGTGGGAAATTTTCAAAATGTTGTCATTCACCAAAAACCCTACAAAGCCTTGGAAAACCATATTTGGGGAAACCACTTCCTATGACAATTAAGATCTAGAGCATTGTAAATGGCAACAGTTTCAAGAAAAGAACAACATTGTGGAGTTTTGGAGGAAAGTTGTCAGATGTGCAACACTAGAGGATGCATTAGACACACTTAGAGGAGATGTGGAATTTTAGAAGAATTATGTCTCATTATGCATGGGAGGTGGGAATACTCATGTTGTGTAGAGAGTTTCAGGTTCCACAGTTAGGAGATCCACTAATGTAGTTAGATCTAGGTTTCTTGAGCAAGCAAGGAGTATTAGAGAAGATCTTTCATCAAAGTCTCTAGAAGGGTTAGGTTCCAAACCCTTGCAATATTTCACTCTTGTATAGATTAATTTAATAAGGGAGGGAATGTTTGAGATTTTACATTATAGGTTAGTTTTAAGTTAGATTAAATAAAATCATAGGTTAGTTGGTAGTTGAAAAGTTACATTCCCATTGGTAGTTTTGGAGAGTAAAAATGAGGCTTTATAAGCCAATATATATAGCAATGTAATCATCATCTTGAAGGCATCCATTGACTCTAATGTAATATTAATTAATAAAATATTATGTTTCCTTCTTTAATTAAGAATTGAATTTAGAATATACTATAATGCGATTTTTCTTTTCAAAAAATAGTTAAGGAAGATTTATTCTATATAACGATTAGATAATCATAAAATAGTTATTTTTGTATCATATTTGGATTATGTTTCATGAAATTAGATTGGAATATTTAATTTTTATGACATAAAATGGCTAAGGAATGGCCTGAAATAATATGAGCTCCATCCATATTATGATTACTACTATTAGAGTTGTAAGGTTAATATTCTTAATAAGCCATCCTATACCCAAACTATGGCACAACTTTCTACTAGAGAAAAGCTTGATTGGATGTAATATCATTGTAAATAAAATGAAGAACGCTTAATTGTAGTTTACTAGATAAGAAGGAGAAGATGTAGAAGAAGGAGAAGAAGAATGAGAAGGAGATGGAGAAGAAGGAGAAGGAGAAGAAGGAGGAAGAGGAGAATGAGAAGAAGGGTAAGAAGGGGAAGAATGATGTATAAAAAAAGACCGGATTCCACACGTACATTTAGGCTTGAATTTTGATATGATAGATATGTATGCTATTTGTACAACATACTAATTTTCAAATGGAAATTATGGTACAGCTCATTCTTTCATGTTAGATATCAAGGTTGTGTGATTGTTCTTCTATAAGTCATCCTATACACAAACTGAGGCCTAGCTTTCTCTTGGAGTAAAACTTGATGAAATGCAATATCATTGTAAATAAAATGAAGAATGCTTAAAAATAGTTTATTATAAGGAGAAGATGAAGAAGAAGGTGAAGGAGAAGAGAAAGGAGACAGAGAAGGAGAAGGATAAAGAGAAAAAGGAGGAAGAGGAGTAGGAGAAACAAAGAAAAAGGGGAAGAAGAAGGAGGAGAAAGAGAATAAAAGGGGGAAAAGAGGAAGAAGAAGGAAAAGATGGAGGAGCAGAAGAAAAAGAAGGAAGAAGTAGGAGGAGAAGAAGGAGATAAAGAAGAAAGAAGTGAAGAGGAGGAAGGAGAAGAAGAAGAAAGAGGAGATGGAGAAAGAGAAGGGTTGGTTGCAAGTACTCCACACACATTAGGTAAAATAGAGTGCCCATTCAAAAAACTAATACAATGAACTATTGATAAACTCGTATAATAGCTCTATCTATATTTGATTATGCTTACCTAGCATTATATATGGTTATGGTCCCAACACTACACAAGAAAAGAAAAAGATGAGCTACACGATACGTGGACACTAGTGAACGTAGCTTTATTTTATTTCAAATTTTATCTCAATTTTAGACAAAAAGATGTCAGTAATGAAGAAAATATGTCCAACGAATCATGAAAAGAATCACAGGAAGCTTGAAATATGTATATCCTTTGAGCTCACAAATGCCATGGGCATCCAAACATCTATGTGGTTAGACTATCCATCATATATGTTCATAATAATAATAATGTTGTTGATTGATATAAAAGCCATTTATTCAAAAACATATGTGATGAATGATACTCCCAATATTCTATTCAACTCTTTTGATCTTTCCTTTTAGTCAAAGGTGCCAGAGTTATTGGTGAGAATTGACAACACACTAGGTTGAAAAAGTGAACAATACTAAGAAGGGAAGGGGGTGAATTAGTATAAAATGTAGACTTTTAATCCGTAAATAAAAATTACCAAGTAGAAATCAAGAGAGCACACAACAAGGAGAACAAGACACACAAAATTATCTCGTGGAAACCCAAGACAGAAAAAATCATGGCACCACTAATCCAATGGGCAACTACCCATTCTTAGAAAGAGCTACAACTCTTTACTGGCTTCAACCAGTATACTTAAGGCTACAACCTTTTTCAAAGAATGATTTCTGGAGTACAACCACAAGTAATAATCTATGTCTTTACAAAATATAAAGACTCACAGATGCTTTAACTTACAGTATATTCTGAAGATGTCCAGGACTGATCTCAGTCTCTAAGCATTCAATGACAACTTTTATGTTTTACAAAGAGACTTGTGCCAGCCTTTTACAATCTATTTTGAAAAGACAAACTCACTCTATCACAATACACAGTTCTTCAAAAACAACCTGCATATATTTTACGCTATAAGCACACCCTTCTCTCTGCAGTTTATATTCTGATCATTTAAAACATAGCACACATTATCTTTTGAGAATCACGCAGTTGATTTGTTTACACTCAAGGTAATTCACTCAAAGTCTTACTTCTGTTCATGCGCAAATCATTTATTATTCAAGGACACCCAGCGTATTCTCTATGTCACTATTTCTCCCATGAAAGTTTTGACATCATCTTCCCATATTGATTCAAAAAATAGTATCTTCAAGACTAACTGTATATCAAATTTTTTATCCTCGATTCCCCCTTTTGTGTATATCCTTTTGGTCCCTTATTCACTGTCACCAAAAGAGATCAATCATGGTTTTCAAAGATCCTACTCCCTTTCCTTCGAATCCATTTTTGGAAGTATAGAGCACCCGCATTCTACAGGGATTTTTCACATTAGAATAAAATCACAGTCTCCATGAATGTGCATATCTAACACCCAACCCAGCTCACATGTTTGATGCTGTGTGTATTTTTCTCTGATCATGCTATTTCCCTAATAGTTTTTTAACTTCTATATACACGGCTAGACTGTAATTCCTTTCCTTATGCATCCGGCGGCTGGTCTTGCTCTTCAGTCATGTTTTCCTTCACTCATATCTCTACCAATATGTATACAGAAACTGTTTACAGGAACATCATGTATATTTTCAATGCCATTTTTTTCACCTTTTTGTATTTCAAGTTGCACCTATTCTAGCTCCCTTTTTCATATCCCATTTTTAACACCACCTCACTTTTCTTCATTTTTCTGCTACCATAAATTCATGTTCTACTTTTTCAGTCACGCGAAGTTCTTAGACTAAAACTCCCAAACACATTGGCCGACTTGTGTCATCTTTGTAACATATCTCACATGCATTTTAATATTTCTCTACAATCTTGTCATCTTCTTGCCTATAGAATTTCAACAGGGGCACTCATTTAGAATTATTCCTATCTATTCATCATGCCATGAAAAGCTTGTTATCATTGGGGCCTATTTCCAGACTTAACATCTATCATTTTTCATTGTTCAAAGATATTAATTTATTCATATCTACCCGCAGCTACTTGGAAGTTCAAAGATATTCAGCATCCATATTTGGTAATGAATCGAATGTTTCTTCCTACGGTAGAACCATTTTTTTCTTCACTACCTTTTACTTTATTAGCACTGTATCAACTTAGAAAATGGCTCCCTCATTGAATAATTTAATGGCACTTGTCTTGCACTACTTCTACACATATGACAACACTTGTTCTAAACACCTGGCCATGTTTTAGAAGGACAACCCTTAGAAGTGCATAAGAGGCAAGGATCAAGCTGATGTAAAAAGAGTCTTAGCAATCAACGCTTGTCACACCAACAAGAGTCAAAGATATGAAGACCAACAGGGGCAAAGAATGCTATAGACAAAGAACCTAGTGTCAGCAGTGACACACTAAAATCCAGCCACCATGACAATCATCAGTGACAAAAATACAACAATCTCCCCTTTTTTGTCATTGATGGAAAACCAACTGAAACAAATTGCAAAACTAAAGAACTCCCCCTGAGCAGGTGGTGGAAAGCACTTTAAATCTAAAACCAAACTGAACACAATTCCCGCATAAAACAAACCAATTGAAAACAACTGTACCAAAATTGAATGGATATCCCCCTTAAGCTCTACTCCCCCTTTGTCATCAATGACCATGAAACACAACAATTCAAAAGATATAGCAATGAAGTGTTGAAGGCAAACCTTTCATTGAGGTGAAATAACACCAAGCTTGCTTCGAAGATACTCAAAGCAATCTCGGGGTAAAGGTTTAGTAAATAAATCTGCAATCTTCTCTTGAGAACAAACATAGTTCAGCTTAAAAATGTTATTTGCAACCTATTCTTTCAGATAGTGATACTTAATTGGAATGTGCTTGGTTCAAGAATGCATCACTGGATTCTTCAAAATGTCAATGACGCTTGTGTTGTCACCAAAAATACAAATAGGATCAATAAATTCAAGCTTATAGTCATGTAAAGTGTTCTTCATCTAAATTACCTATGTACAACATGAAACTGCCGCAACGTATTCAGCCTCAGCAGTGGATAATGAAGTGCAAGATTGTTTCTTGCTAAGACATGAAACCAAATAGCTACCTAAGAAGAAAGCACACCCACTAGTGCTTTTCTTATCATCCACCGAACCTCTCCATTCTGCATCTGTATAGGCTGTAAGAAGAAAATTAGAACTCTTTGGAAACCAAAGACCAAAATCAACTATACCTTTCAGATATTTAAAGATTCTCCTAACAGTTGAAACATGTGTTTGTTTTGGAGAAGCCTGAAATCTAGCTACATAACCCACAACCTACATAATATCTGGTCTAGTAGCTGTCACAAACAACAGACTTCCTAACATGGATCTATAAAAAGACTGATCAATAGAGTGAGACACATCTTCCTTACCTAGATTGCATCCAGTTTCCACAGGAGTGCTAACTAGATTGCAATCTTCCATCTTAAATCTTTTAAGCAACTCCCTAACATACTCGGCTTGGGAAATAAAAATACCTTTAGAGGATTGATTAATTTGCAACCCAAGAAAATATGTTAACTCACCCATCATAGACATCTCGAACTCATTTTTCATACACGCAGTAAATGTCTTGGACATCTTGACGCTATCACTCCCAAAAATCAGATCATCAACATAAACAACAACAATAAGAATATTGTTACCTTCCTCTTTAACATACAAGTTGCTATCAACATATCCTTTTTTGAAGCCCTGCTGCTGCAAATACTTATCCAACCTGTCATACCAAGCTCTAGGAGCTTGTTTGAGTCCATATAATGCCTTTTATTGTGACATTTGAATGCCTTACTCTTAGAAGAATAGCCAAGAAAGATGCTTTCATTAGCTCTAGATTCAAACTTACCCAAATTATCTTCATCTCTCCTAATGTAACTGATGAAGGGTGCTCCCCTTAATACCACAAACACATAACAGAAACAAAGAAACCACAACAATATGCAAGAACAGAAAATTGGCTTCTTATTATCTCCACAAATGTGGAATTACAAACTTTTAGAATTACAATATGCAAAGCCACATGGGCATTCCCTTACAATATTCTATAGGACAAAGCCTTGAATCAATACCCAGATCTACTACCCAGAACTATTATGAACTGCCTAAGACAATAATACAGCCTCCCTTATATAGGCAATTTTCCACCGCCTGGAAAGGTTCCAGAATTTTAGCCAATAAGGCCGACCAAACTTAGAATTATTTTTATTTTACATTTCATTACATCATAGTCGGCTCAAAATAAATTTTGAAACCCGAACAGAAATTTTGAAGAAAAATCATTTTCCGCCATTTCAGGTGACCCAACTTCCGAAGACCATAAGTCATCACCAGTTGACCCGATTGACTATTGTAACCCCATTTTGGAAAGGGCGCGAGGAGCTCTACAATGCCTGAATCAAGAAAGTTTCATTCAGCCCAAAATTTGACCTCATCCGGGGCCTCTAAAGCCTTCAAAACTAAGTTCAAAGTTTTTGTACCCTGCTGCCAATACCGAAAATTTTCAATATCTTCCAATATACAGTTGATCTGGCAATGAAACTTTACTGGAAGACTTATATGACCAAAATGAACCTCCAAGAAAGAAATCAGATCATTCTGAGCACATACGAAAATTACCAAAAATAGTAACTTTCCATAAATAGCAGCTCTGCACAAAATAGCCCTTATTGAATACAAAAATAGAAATATTTTTGGGTGATGCAAGATTGCTCTTACACCCAGGATGCTCCTGCATCAGACACCCGGGGTAATTTGAGAAGTGACCCTATGACAACTCAGGTGTGCAGAGGAAAACCAAGACGGTTAACCTCCTCCTTTGTTAGCCATGATGAATCTTCAATAGGTCATCCTTTCCATTTGACCAAATACTCTTGATATGTCCTGTTCCTTGTGCTTCTGCCAACACGACTGTCCAGTATGTCTTCAATCTCCTTGATATCTGAACTGGTTGGTGGAATACTCCACTGTGCTGCTACAACATCATCTTCAACACCTCCTTCATGATACTCTGTCAAATCTAAAATGTTAAACACTGGTGAAATATTCAGCTCAGTAGGCAATTCTACCTCATATGCATTTCCTGAATCATGTTTCTTCAGTATCTTACATGGCCCAAACTTCTTCATTTGCAGCTTGTTATATGTATCAACCGGAAATCGCTCCTTCCGCAAATGAACCATGACTTCATCACAAACCTAAAATTTCTTATACCTCCTTTTCTCATCTGCCTTAGCCTTATACTGTGCATTCATCTTGGTAATATGCTTCCTCACCTCCCCATGGATGTTCTTCAAGTGTTCTGCAAAATCCTCAGCTTCAACACTACTTATTTCTCCTTTATCTATCTTCCTCAATTCAGATGCATTTCTTGGACTACTTCCATATACAATTTGGAATGGTGATTTACCAGTGCTCCTGTTGATAGAATTATTGTATGCAAATTTTACCTGTGGTAAAATCAAATCCCATCCTGTTGGCTTATCTCCAACCAAACATCTCAGCAAATTTCCCAAACTCCTATTCACCACCTCTGTCTGTCCATCAGTCTGTGGATGATGTGATGAACTGAACTTCAAATCTGTCTTTAACTTCTTCCACAATGTACGCCAGAAATATCCAACAAACTTAGTGTCCCGATCTGAAACTATAGTCTTTGGCAAACCATGAAGTCTTAATACTTCTCTGAAAAACAATTCTGCTATATGAACAACATCATTAGTCTTCTTGCAGGGAATGAAATGTGCCATCTTCGAGAATCTGTCAACTACCACAAAAATTGAATGGTGTCCCCGCTGAGTCCTCGGTAAACCAAGAACAAAGTCCATACTGATATCCTCCCAAGGCTTCTCTGGTATAGGTAATGGCTGATACAGCCCTGTATTCTGCTTCACTCCTTTCGCCATCTGACATACTCTGCAACTCTGTACAAAATTCTTCACATTTTGCTGCAACTGGGGCCAATAATAATTCTCCCTAACCAAACCAACGGTTTTATCACGACCAAAATGTCCAGCCAATCCTCCGCTATGCTTCTCCTTGATGAGATTCTCCCTCATAGAACTTCGTGGAATGCACAACTGACTCCCTCTGAATAGCATATCATCCTGGATGATGAAATCCAACCATTTCGTCCTGTCTAGAGTAACAGGTTCTGTACAAGCCTTCCAAGCTTCACCAAAATCAGGATCCTCTAGATACAAATTCTTGAGTTCCTTGAACCCAACCACTTCAATCTGCATTTCTGTAAGCAATAGTTGCCTTCTGCTAAGAGCATCTGCAACCCTATTAGACTTTCCACTCATGTGTTTCAAAACAAATGTATAACTCTGCAAAAACTCAACCCATTTCAAATGCCTCTGATTCAACTTTCCTTGACTATTCAAATATTGCAAAGCTTGATGATCAGTATAAAAAACAAACTCTTTAGGAAGCAGATAGTGCTTCCACTTTTTCAATGCCTGAACTATAGCATAAAATTCCTGATCATAAACAGAATATTTTCTCTTGGCATCATTCAACTTCTCACTGAAATAAGCAATAGGTTTACCTTCTTGGCTCATAACAGCTCCTATTGCAGTACCACTAGCATCACAATCTACTTGAAACACCTTATTAAAATCTGGAAGTGCTAAAACAGGTTGTTCTGTAACTTTTTGTTTCAATAATTAAAAACTCTTTTCTGCCCCATTAGTCCACTTAAACTCTTTTCTATCCCCTCTCATTGTTTCAGTCAAGGGTCCACAAATACTGCTAAAATTTTTGATAAACTTTCTGTAAAAGCTAGCTAGACCATGAAAAGATCTTACCTCAGTAGCACTCCTTGGAGTAGGCCATTCAAGGATAGCCTTTACCTTCTCTGGGTCCATTTTTAGACCTTCTGCTGAAACTACAAATCCCAAATACACTAACTCTTTCTTCACAAAACTGCACTTCTTCAAATTAATCAACAATTTCTCTTCTCTCAGCTTCTCAAATACCATACGAATATGCATCATATGCTCATCCAATGTCTTACTAAAGATCAAAATATCATCTAGGTAAACAATGACAAACTTATCCAGAAATTCTTTCAGAACCTCGTTCATGAGGCGCATGAAAGTGCTCGGTGCATTGGTTAGCCCAAAAGGCATGACTAACCACTCATATAGTCCTTCCTTTGTCTTGAAGGCAGTCTTCCATTCATCTCCCTCCCTGATCCGAATCTGATGATATCCACTTTTCAGATCTATCTTTGAAAAATACACAGCTCCACTCAAACAATCCATAATATCATCCATTCGTGGCAATGGAAACCTATACTTGATTGTGATCTTGTTTATTGCTCTAGAATCTGTACACATCCTCCACTCTCCATTCTTCTTTGGTGCTAATACCGCAGGTAGAGCACAGGGACTTAGACTCTCACGGATCAATCCTTTCTGTAACAGTTCATGTACTTGTCTGTTCAACTCCTCACTTTCTGCAGGTGTCATTCTGTGTGCTGCCTTATTCGGCAAACTCGCTCCTGGGATCAAGTCCATCTGATGACTGATCTTCCTGACTGGTGGTAATCCATCAGGCACGTTATCAGATACAATATCCTGAAACTCATTCAACAAATCTGCAACTTCTACAAGAACATCTTCTACTTTCTCTTTACGAGCTCTTGGAATTAAAATAAAACATACATGCTCATGCCTCATACCATCTAGGAAATTTCTTCCATCAACAAAAGTTATCCTTGCATTACCACATACCTTTTCTTCAGTCTCCTTCAATGGTTTTAGCTTATGTCACACTCCATCCTTTGTCAGGGAATAGGTATTCGCACGACCATCATGTACAGCACATCTGTCAAACTTCCATGGTCTACCCAACAACATATGACATGCATCCATAGATATGATATCACACAATACCTCATCTTGGTATCCGCCAATCTTGAACTTCACCAGGCATTGTTCATTGACCATGACCTTGTGGTCATCCTCTACCCAGGCAATCCGATATGGATGTGGGTGTTTCTGTCTCTTGAGCTTCAACTTTGTCACCATTTTTTCTGACACCAAATTGTCAGTGCTTCCACTATCAATAATCACATCACAACATTTACCTTCACACTTGCACCTGGTGCGAAACAAGCTCCTCCTTTGCTCAGGTTCATTCTCACCACTCAACAGGACTCTTCTGTTAATCAATGTTTCTCCTCTTTCAGCATCTTCAGAATTTGATGATCTGGCATCTCCATCTACATGTGCAACTCTAGCCTGGCCTTCATTTCTCCTGTCTGTTCTGCCTTGGCGCTGAGGACATTCAAATGCCCTATGACCTTCTTGTCCACAGTGAAAACATGTTCCACAGAAGCCACCTCTTCCAGATCCTTGTCCTCTTCCTCTTCCTCTTTGATCTCTATTATTCTGATCCTGGAAGCGATTGGAATTATTTCCTCACTGATTCTGACTGCTACTGGCCTCATCCTTCTTTTTCGTATCTTCATTTCGACCACCATATGATCGTCCACCAGATCGTCCACCGCGACCTCTCCCGTTTTGTCTGCTCTCAAACTTCTTGTTCAGCTTTTCCTCTACTTTTAGGGCAAACTGGTATGCCTCTTTAATACTATTCATTCGAACCAGATTCAACTCCTCTTGAATGCTTGGCCTTAACCCATTAAGGTATCGGGAAACTTTCTCCTTATCAGCTTCTACATGGCCTGTTCTGATGAGAAGTCGATAGAACTCCTCTGTATACTCCTGAACAGATCTTCCTGCTTGCTTCAAACTCTGCATTTTCTTCAGTAGGTCAAGCTCATAATCAACAGGAATGAACTGTCGCTTCAATTTATCCACCATCTGATCTCATCTCATGATTTTCTCCTTTCCCCTTCTATTTCGCTCCAACTGAATCTCTTGCCACCATATCTTCGCATGACCTTTCAGTCTGGCCTTCGCAAATTTGACCCTATCAAGATCCTCAACATCTTCATACTCAAAATATTCCTCACATTCATTGATCCAGTCGATCAATTCATCTGGGTTAAGATTTCTAGAAAATGTAGGAACCTCAATCTTAGGTCTTTTCCCAATCTTGGAAATCGCCCGAAAAAGTCTTTCTTCCTCCTGGTTCACAATTTCAACTTTTCCTTCTTGATATTCTTCTTCAGCTTCATCCTCACTTTCGTCTCTGACATTAAGATTCATTCTTCTGCGAATCTCTTCTTGCAATGCTCGCACTTGTCTCTGCAGCTCTCTAACCTCAGGTGTCACAACACCAACTCTTCCGCCACGTTCCCTTCGTGGAGGCATTTTCGCGATGCGCGCTGAAACCGTAGCCACGGTCCTGGTGCAAAATGCCTCACAGTCAGCGATCTATTTACACACTCAAGAAAACCTGCTCTGATACCACTTGATGAAGGGTGCTCCCCTTAATACCACAAACACATAACAGAAACAGAGAAACCACAACAATATGTAAGAACAGAAAATTGGCTTCTTATTATCTCCACAAATGTAGAATTACAAAATTTTAGAATTACAATATGCAAAGCCACATGGGCATTCCCTTACAATATTCTGTAGGACAAAGCCTCGAATCAATACCCAGATCTACTACCCAGAACTATTCTAAACTGCCTAAGACAATAATACAGCCTCCCTTATATAGGCAATTTTCCACCGCCTGGAAAGGTTCTAGAATTTTAGCCAATAAGGCCGACCAAACTTAGAATTATTTTTATTTTACATTTCATTACATTATAGTCGGCTCAAAATAAATTTTGAAACCCAAACAGAAATTTTGAAGAAAAATCATTTTCTGCCATTTCAGGTGACCCAACTTTCGAAGACCATAAGTCATCACCAGTTGACCCGATTGACTATTGTAACCCCATTTCGGAAAGGGCGCGAGGAGCTCTACAACGCTTAAATCAAGCAAGCTTCATTCAGCCCAAAATTGGACCTCATCCGGGGCTTCTAAAGCCTTCAAAACTGAGTTCAAAGTTTCTGTACCCTGCTGCCAATACCGAAAATCTTCAATATCTTCCAATATACACTTGATCTGGCAATGAAACTTTACTGGCAGAATTATATGACCAAAATGAACCTCCAAGAAAGAAATCAGATCATTCTGAGCACATACGAAAATTACGAAAAATAGTAACTTTTCATAAATAGCAGCTCTGCACAAAATAGCCCTTATTGAATACAAAAATAGAAATATTTTTGGGTGATGCAAGATTGCTCTTACACCCAGGATGCTCCTGCATCAGACACCCGGGGTAATTTGAGAAGTGACCCTGTCACGACTCAGGTGTGCAGAGAAAAACCAAGACGGTTAACCTCCTCCTTTGTTAGCCATAATGAATTTTCAATAGGTCGTCCTTTCCATTTGACCAAATACTCTTCATATGTCCTGTTCCTTGTGCTGCTGCCAACACGACTGTCCAGTATGTCTTCAATCTCCTTGATATCTGAACTGGTTGCTGGAATACTCCACTGTGCTGCTATAACCTCATCTTCAACACCTCCTTCATGATACTCTGTCAAATCTGAAATGTTAAACACTGGTGAAATATTCAGCTCAGTAGGCAATTCTACCTCATATGCATTTCCTGAATCATGTTTCTTCAGTATCTTACATGGCCCAAACTTCTTCATTTGCAGCTTGTTATATGTACCAACCGGAAATCGCTCCTTCAGCAAATGAACCATGACTTTATCACCAACGTGAAATTCCTTATACCTCCTTTTCTCATCTGCCTTAGGCTTATACTGTGCGTTCATCTTGGTAATATGCTTCCTCACCTCCCCATGGATGTTCTTCAAGTGTTCTGCAAAATCCTCAGCTTCAGCACTACTTATTTCTCCTTTATCTATCTTCCTCAATTCAGATGCATTTCTTGGACTACTTCCATATACAATTTGGAATGGTGATTTACCAGTGCTCCTGTTGATAGAATTATTATATGCAAATTCTGCCTGTGGTAAAATCAAATTCCATCCTGTTGGCTTATCTCCAACCAAACATCTCAGCAAATTTCTCAAACTCCTATTCACCACCTCTGTCTGTCCATTAGTCTGTGGATGATGTGATGAACTGAACTTCAAATCTGTCTTTAACTTCTTCCACAATGTACGCCAGAAATATCCAACAAACTTAGTGTCCCGATCTGAAACTATGGTCTTTGGAAAACCATGAAGTCTCACTACTTCTCTGAAAAACAATTCTGATATATAAACAGCATCATTAGTCTTCTTGCAGGGAATGAAATGTGCCATCTTCGAGAATCTGTCAACTACCACAAAAATTGAATCGTGTCCCCGCTGAGTCCTCGGTAAACCAAGAACAAAGTCCATACTGATATCCTCCCAAGGCTTCTCTGGTATAGGTAATGGTTGATACAGCCCTGTATTCTGCTTCACTCCTTTCGCCATCTGACATACTCTGCAACTCTGTACAAACTTCTTCACATTTTGCTGCAACTGCGGCCAATAATAATTCTCACTAACCAAACCAACGATTTTATCACGACCAAAATGTCTAGCCAATCCTCCGCTATGCTTCTCCTTGATGAGATTCTCCCTCATAGAACTTCGTGGAATGCACAACTGACTCCCTCAGAATAGCATATCATCCTGGATGATGAAATCCAACCATTTTGTCCTGTCTAGAGTAACAGGTTCTGTACAAGCCTTCCAAGCTTCACCAAAATCAAGATCCTCTGGATACAAATTCTTGAGTTCCTTGAACCGAACCACTTCAATCTGCATTTTTGTCAGCAATAGTTGCCTTCTGCTAAGAGCATCTCCAACCCTATTAGACTTTCCACTCTTGTGTTTCAAAACAAATGTATAACTCTGCAAAAACTCAACCCATTTCAAATGCCTCTAATTCAACTTTCCTTGACTATTCAAATATTGCAAAGCTTGATGATCAATATACAAAACAAACTCCTTAGGAAGCAGATAGTGCCTCCACTTTTTGAATGCCTAAACTATAGCATAAAATTCCTGATCATAAACAGAATATTTTCTCTTGGCATCATTCAACTTCTCACTGAAATAAGCAATAGGTTTACCTTCTTGGCTCATAACAGCTCCTATTGCAGTACCACTAGCATCACAATCTACTTGAAACACTTTATTAAAATCTGAAAGTGCTAAAATAGGTTGTTCTGTAACTTTTTGTTTCAATAATTAAAAACTCTTTTCTGCCCCATTAGTCCGCTTAAAATCTTTTCTATCCCCTCTCATTG
This sequence comes from Chamaecyparis obtusa, assembly GCA_027943335.1. Lineage (NCBI taxonomy): Eukaryota > Viridiplantae > Streptophyta > Pinopsida > Cupressales > Cupressaceae > Chamaecyparis > Chamaecyparis obtusa. The sequence continues at coordinate 193,899 of BSBK01010698.1, forward strand.
TTTCAGTCAAGGGTCCACAAATACTGCTAAAATTTTTGATAAACTTTCTGTAAAAGCTAGCTAGACCATGAAAAGATCTTACCTCAGTAGCACTCCTTGGAGTAGGCCATTCAAGGATAGCCTTTACCTTCTCTGGGTCCATTTTTAGACCTTCTGCTGAAACTACAAATCCCAAATACACTAACTCTTTCTTCACAAAACTGCACTTCTTCAAATTAATCAACAATTTCTCTTCTCTCAGCTTCTCAAATACCATATGAATATGCATCATATGCTCATCCAATGTCTTACTAAAGATCAAAATAAAATCTAGGTAAACAATGACAAACTTACCCAGAAATTCTTTCAGAACCTCGTTCATGAGCCGCATGAAAGTGCTCGGTGCATTGGTTAGCCCAAAAGGCATGACTAACCACTCATATAGTCCTTCCTTTGTCTTGAAGGCAGTCTTCCATTCATCTCCCTCCCTAATCCGAATCTGATGATATCCACTTTTCAGATCTATCTTTGAAAAATACACAGCTCCACTCAAACAATCCATAATATCATCCATTCGTGGCAATGGAAACCTATACTTGATTGTGATCTTGTTTATTGCTCTAGAATCTGTACACATCCTCCACTCTCTATTCTTCTTTGGTGCTAATATCGTAGGTATAGCAAAGGGACTTAGACTCTCACGGATCAATCCTTTCTGTAACAGTTCATGTACTTGTCTGTTCAACTCCTCACTTTCTGCAGGTGTCATTCTGTGTGCTGCCTTATTCGGAAAACTCGCTACTGGGATCAAGTCCATCTGATGACTGATCTTCCTAACTGGTGGTAATCCATCAGGCACGTTATCGGATATAATATCCTGAAACTCATTCAACAAATCTGCAACTTCTACAAGAACATCTTCTACTTCCTCTTTACCAGCTCTTGGAATTAAAGAAAAACATACATGCTCATGCCTCATACCATCTAGGAAATTTCTTCCATCAACAAAAGTTATCCTTGCATTACCACATACCTTTTCTTCAGTCTCCTTCAATGGTTTTAGCTTATGCCGCACTCCATCCTTTGTCAGGGAATAGGTATTCGCACGACCATCATGTACAACACATCTGTCAAACTGCCATGGTCTACCCAACAACATATGACATGCATCCATAGATATGATATCACACAATACCTCATCTTGGTATCCGCCAATCTTGAACTTCACCAGGCATTGTTCATTGACCATGACCTTGTGGTCATCCTGTACCCAGGCAATCCAATATGGATGTGGGTGTTTCTGTCTCTTGAGCTTCAACTTTGTCACCATCTTTTCTGACACCAAATTGTTAGTGCTTCCACTATCAATAATCACATCACAACATTTACCTTCACACTTGCATCTGGTGCGAAACAAGCTCCTCCTTTGCTCAGGTTCATTCTCACAACTCAACAGGACTCTTCTGTTAATCAATGCTTCTCCTCTTTTAGCATCTTCAGAATTTGATGATCTGGCATCTCCAGCTACATGTGCAACTCTGGCCTGGCCTTCATTTCTCCTGTCTATTCGGCCTTGGCGCTGAAGACATTCAAATGCCCTATGACCTTCTTCTCCACAGTGAAAACATGTTCCACGGAAGCCACCTCTTCCAGATCCTTGTCCTCTTCCTCTTCCTCTTTGATCTCTATTATTCTGATCCTGGAAGCGATTGGAATTATTTTCTCACTGATTCTGACTGCTACTGGCCTCATCTTTCTTTTTTGTATCTTCAATTCGACCACCATATGATCCTCCACCAGATTGTCCACCGCAACCTCTCCCGTTTTGTCTGCTCTCAAACTTATTGTTCAGCTTTTTCTCTACTTTTAGGGCAAACTGGTATGCCTCTTCAATACTATTCATTCGAACCAGATTCAGCTCCTCTTGAATGCTTGGCCTTAACCCATTAAGGTATCGGGCAACTTTCTCTTTATCAGCTTCTGCATGGCCTGTTCTGATGAGAAGTCGATAGAACTCCTCTGTATACTCCTGAACAGATCTTCCTGCTTGTTTCAAACTCTGCATTTTCTTCAGTAGGTCAAGCTCATAATCAACAGGAATGAACTGTCGCTTCAATTTATCCACCATCCGATCCCATCTCGTGATTTTCTCTTTTCTCCTTCTATTTCGCTCCAACTGAATCTCTTGCCACCATATCTTCGCATGACCTTTCAGTCTGGCCTTCGCAAATTTGACCCTATCAAGATCCTCAACATTTTCATACTCAAAATATTCCTCACATTCATTGATCCAGTCGATCAATTCCTCTGGGTTAAGATTTTTAGAAAATGTAGGAACCTCAATCTTAGGTCTTTTCCCAATCTTGGAAATCGCCCGAAAAAGTCTTTCTTCCTCCTGGTTCACAATTTCAACTTCTCCTTCTTGATATTCTTCTTCAGCTTCATCTTCGCTTTCGTCTCTGACATTAAGATTCATTCCTCTGCGAATCTCTTCTTGCAATGCTCGCACTTGTCTCTCCAGCTCTCTAACCTCAGGTGTCACAACACCAACTCTTCCGCCATGTTCCTTTCGTGGAGGCATTTTCGCGATGCGCGCTGAAACCCTAGCCACGGTCCTGGTGCAAACTGCCTCATAGTCGGTGATCTATTTACACACTCAAGAAAACCTGCTCTGATACCACTTGATGAAGGGTGCTCCCCTTAATACCACAAACACATAACAGAAACAGAGAAACCACAACAATATGCAAGAACAGAAAATTGGCTTCTTATTATCTCCACAAATGTAGAATTACAAACTTTTAGAATTACAATATGCAAAGCCACATGGGCATTCCCTTACAATATTCTGTAGGACAAAGTCTCGAATCAATACCCAGATCTACTACCCAGAACTATTCTGAACTGCCTAAGAAAATAATACAGCCTCCCTTATATAGGCAATTTTCCACCGCTTGGAAAGGTTCCAGAATTTTAGCCAATAAGGCCGACCAAACTTAGAATTATTTTTATTTTACATTTCATTACATCATAGTCGGCTCAAAATAAATTTTGAAACCCGAACAGAAATTTTGAATAAATATTATTTTCCGCCATTTCAGGTGACCCAGCTTCCGAAGACCATAAGTCATCACCAGTTGACCCGATTGACTATTGTAACCCCATTTCGGAAAGGGCGCGATGAGCTCTACAACGCTTAAATCAAGCAAGCTTCATTCAGCCCAAAATTCAACCTCATTCGGGGGCTCTAAAACTTTCAAAACTGAGTTCAAAGTTTTTGTACCCTGCTGCCAATACCGAAAATCTTCAATATCTTCCCATATACACTTGATCTGGTAATGAAACTTTACTGGCAGACTTATATGACCAAAATGAACCTCCAAGAAAGAAATCAGATCATTCTGAGCACATACGAAAATTACCAAAAATAATAACTTTCCATAAATAGCAGCTCTGCACAAAATAGCCCGTATTGAATACAAAAATAGAAATATTTTTGGGTGATGCAAGATTGCTCTTACACCCAGGATGCTCCTGCATCAGACACCTGGGGTAATTTGAGAAGTGACCCTGCCACGACTCAGGTGTGCAGAGGAAAACCAAGACGGTTAACCTCCTCCTTTGTTAGCCATGATGAATCTTCAATAGGTCATCCTTTCCATTTGACCAAATACTCTTCATATGTCCTGTTCATTGTGCTTCTGCCAACACGACTGTCTAGTATGTCTTCAATATCCTTGATATCTGAACTGGTTGCTGGAATACTCCACTGTGCTGCTACAACCTCATCTTCAACACCTCCTTGATGATACTCTGTTAAATCTAAAATGTTAAACACTAGTGAAATATTCAGCTCAGTAGGCAATTCTACCTCATATGCATTTCCTGAATCATGTTTCTTCAGTATCTTACATGGCCCAAACTTCTTCATTTGCAGCTTGTTATATGTACCAACCGGAAATCGCTCCTTCCGCAAATGAACCATGACTTCATCACCAACCTGAAATTCCTTATACCTCCTTTTCTCATCTGCCTTAGCCTTATACTGTGCGTTCATCTTGGTAATATGCTTCCTCACCTCCCCATGGATGTTCTTCAAGTGTTCTGCAAAATCCTCAGCTTCAGCACTACTTATTTCTCCTTTATCTATCTTCCTCAACTCAGATGCATTTCTTGGACTACTTCCATATACAATTTAGAATGGTGATTTACCAGTGCTCCTGTTGATAGAATTATTGTATGCAAATTCTGTCTGTGGTAAAATCAAATTCCATCCTGTTGGCTTATCTCCAACCAAACATCTCAGCAAATTTCCCAAACTCCTATTCACCACTTCTGTCTGTCCATCAGTCTGTGGATGATGTGATGAATTGAACTTCAAATCTGTCTTTAACTTCTTCCACAATGTACGCCAGAAATATCCAACAAACTTAGTGTCCCGATCTGAAACTATGGTCTTTGGCAAACCATGAAGTCTCACTACTTCTCTGAAAAACAATTCTGCTATATGAACAGCATCATTAGTCTTCTTGCAGGGAATGAAATGTGCCATCTTCGAGAATCTGTCAACTACCACAAAAATTGAATGGTGTCCCCGCTGAGTCCTCGGTAAACCAAGAACAAAGTCCATACTGATATCCTCCCAAGGCTTCTCTAGTATAGGTAATGGCTGATACAGCCCTGTATTCTGCTTCACTCCTTTCGCCATCTGACATACTCTGCAACTCTGTACAAACTTCTTCACATTTTGCTGCAACTGCGGCCAATAATAATTCTCACTAACCAAACCAACAGTTTTATCAGGACCAAAATGTCCAGCCAATCCTCCGCTATGCTTCTCCTTGATGAGATTCTCCCTCATAGAACTTCGTGGAATGCACAACTGACTTCCTCTGAATAGCATATCATCTTGGATAATGAAATCCAACCATTTCATCCTGTCTAGAGTAATAGGTTCTGTACAAGCCTTCCAAGCTTCACCAAAATCAAGATCCTCTGGATACAAGTTCTTGAGTTCATTAAACCCAACCACTTCAATCTGCATTTCTTTCAGCAATAGTTGCCTTCTGCTAAGAGCATCTACAACCCTATTAGACTTTCCACTCCTGTGTTTCAAAACAAATGTATAACTCTGCAAAAACTCAACCCATTTCAAATACCTCTGATTCAACTTTCCTTGACTATTCAAATATTGCAAAGCTTGATGATCAGTATACAAAACAAACTCCTTAGGAAGCAGATAGTGCCTCCACTTTTTGAATGCCTGAACTATAGCATAAAATTCCTGATCATAAATAGAATATTTTCTCTTGGCATCATTCAACTTCTCACTGAAATAAGCAATAGGTCTACCTTCTTGGCTCATAACAGGTCCTATTGCAGTACCACTAGCATCACAATCTACTTGAAACACCTTATTAAAATATGGAAGTGCTAAAACAGATTGTTCTATAACTTTTTGTTTCAATAATTGAAAACTCTTTTCTGCCCCATTAGTCCACTTAAACTCTTTTCTATCCCCTCTCATTGTTTCAGTCAAGGGTCCACAAATACTGCTAAAATTTTTGATAAACTTTCTGTAAAATTAGCTAGACCATGAAAAGATCTTACCTCAGTAGCACTCCTTGGAGTAGGCCATTCAAGGATAGCCTTTACCTTCTTTGGGTCCATTTTTAGACCTTCTGCTGAAACTACAAATCCCAAATACACTAACTCTTTCTTCACAAAACTACACTTCTTCAAATTAATCAACAATTTCTCTTCTCTCAGCTTCTCAAATACCATACGAATATGCATCATATGCTCATCCAATGTCTTACTAAAAATCAAAATATCATCTAGGTAAACAATGACAAACTTACCCAGAAATTCTTTCAGAACCTCGTTCATGAGCCGCATGAAAGTGCTCGGTGCATTGGTTAGCCCAAAATGCATGACTAACCACTCATATAGTCCTTCCTTTGTCTTGAAGGCAGTCTTCCATTCATCTCCCTCCCTGATCCGAATCTGATGATATCCACTTTTCAGATCTATCTTTGAAAAATACACAGCTCCACTCAAACAATCCATAATATCATCCATTCGTGGCAATGGAAACCTATACTTGATTGTGATCTTGTTTATTGCTCTAGAATCTGTATACATCCTCCACTCTCCATTCTTCTTTGGTGCTAATACCGCAGGTACAGCACAGGGACTTAGACTCTCACGGATCAATCCTTTCTGTAACAGTTCATGTACTTGTCTGTTCAACTCCTCACTTTCTGCAGGTGTCATTCTGTGTGCTGCCTTATTCGGAAAACTCGCTCCTGGGATCAAGTCCATCTGATGACTGATCTTCCTGACTGGTGGTAATCCATCAGGCACGTTATCAGATACAATATCCTGAAACTCATTCAACAAATCTGCAACTTCTACAGGAACATCTTCTACTTCCTTTTTACCAACTATTGGAATTAAAGAAAAACATACATGCTCATGCCTAATACCATCTAGGAAATTTCTTCCATCAACAAAAGTTATCCTTGCATTACCACATACCTTTTCTTCAGTCTCATTCAATGGTTTTAGCTTATGTCGCACTCCATCCTATGTCAGGGAATAGGTATTCGCACGACCATCATGTACAGCACATCTGTCAAACTGCCATGGTCTACCCAACAACATATGACATGCATCCATAGATATGATATCACACAATACCTCATCTTGGTATCCGCCAATCTTGAACTTCACCAGGCATTGTTCATTGACCATGACCTTGTGGTCATCCTGTACCCACGCAATCCGATATGGATGTGGGTGTTTCTGTCTCTTGAGCTTCAACTTTGTCACCATCTCTTCTGACACCAAATTGTCAGTGCTTCCACTATCAATAATCACATCACAACATTTACCTTCACACTTGCACCTGGTGCGAAATAAGCTCCTCCTTTGCTCAGGTTCATTCTCACCACTCAACAGGACTCTTCTGTTAATCAATGTTTCTCCTCTTTCACCATCTTCAGAATTTGATGATCTGGCATCTCCATCTACATGTGCAACTCTGGCCTGGCCTTCATTTCTCCTGTCTGTTCTGCCTTGGCGCTGAGGACATTCAAATGCCCTATGACCTTCTTCTCCATAGTGAAAACATGTTCCACGGAAGCCACCTTTTCCAGATCCTTGTCCTCTTCCTCTTCCTCTTTGATCTCTATTATTCTGATCTTGGAAGCGATTGGAATTATTTCCTCACTGATTCTGACTGCTACTGGCCTCATAATTCTTTTTCGTATCTTCATTTCGACCACCATATGATCGTCCACCAGATCGTCCACCGCGACCTCTCCCGTTTTGTCTGCTCTCAAACTTCTTGTTCAGCTTTTCCTCTACTTTTAGGGCAAACTGGTATGCCTCTTCAATACTATTCATTCGAACCAGATACAACACCTCCTGAATGCTTGGCCTTAACCCATTAAAGTATCGGGCAACTTTCTCCTTAACAGCTTCTGCATGGCCTGTTCTGATGAGAAGTCGATAGAACTCCTCTGTATACTCCTGAACGGATCTTCCTGCTTGCTTCAAACTCTGCATTTTCTTCAGTAGGTCAAGCTCATAATCAACAGGAATGAACTGTCGCTTCAATTTATCCACCATCCGATCCCATCTCGTGATTTTCTCCTTTCCCCTTCTATTTCACTCCAACTGAATCTCTTGCCACCATATCTTCGCATGACCTTTCAGTCTGGCCTTCGCAAATTTGACCCTATCAGGATCCTCAACATCTTCATACTCAAAATATTCCTCACATTCATTGATCTAGTCGATCAATTCCTCTGTGTTAAGATTTCCAGAAAATGTAGGAACCTCAATCTTAGGTCTTTTCCCAATCTTGGAAATCGCCCGAAAAAGTCTTTCTTCCTCCTGGTTCACAATTTCAACTTCTCCTTCTTGATATTCTTCTTCAGCTTCATCCTCGCTTTCGTCTCTGACATTAAGATTCATTCCTCTGTGAATCTCTTCTTGCAATGCTCGCACTTGTCTCTGCAGCTCTCTAACCTCAGGTGTCACAACACCAACTCTTCCGACACGTTCCCTTCGTGGAGGCATTTTCGTGATGCGCGCTGAAACCCTAGCCACGGTCCTGGTGCAAACTGCCTCACAGTCGGCGATCTGTTTACACACTCAAGAAAACCTGCTCTGATACCACTTGATGAAGGGTGCTCCCCTTAATAGCACAAACACATAACAGAAACAGAGAAACCACAACAATATGCAAGAACAGAAAATTGGCTTCTTATTATCTCCACAAATGTAGAATTACAAACTTTTAGAATTACAATATGCAAAGCCACATGGGCATTCCCTTACAATATTCTGTAGGAAAAAGCCTCGAATCAATACCCAGATCTACTACCCAGAACTATTCTGAACTGCCTAAGACAATAATACAGCCTCCCTTATATAGGCAATTTTCCACCGCCTGGAAAGGTTCCAGAATTTTAGCCAATAAGGCCGACCAAACTTAGAATTATTTTTATTTTACATTTCATTACATCATAGTCGGCTCAAAATAAATTTTGAAACCCGAACAGAAATTTTGAAGAAAAACCATTTTTCGCCATTTCAGGTGACCCAACTTCCGAAGACCATAAGTCATCACCAGTTGACCCGATTGACTTTTGTAACCCCATTTTGCAAAGGGCGCGAGGAGCTCTACAATTCCTAAAGCAAGCAAGCTTCATTCAGCCCAGAATTCAACCTCATCCGGGGCCTCTAAAGCCTTCAAAACTAAGTTCAAAGTTTCTGTACCCTGGTGCCAATACCGAAAATTTTCAATATCTTCTAATATACACTTGATCTAGTAATGAAACTTTACTGGCAGACTTATATGACCAAAATGAACCTCCAAGAAAGAAATCAGATCATTCTGATCACATACAAAAATTACTAAAAATAGTAACTTTCCATAAATAGCAGCTCTGCACAAAATAGCCCTTATTAAATACAAAAATAGAAATATTTTTTGGTGATGCAAGATTGCTCTTACACCCAGGATGCTCCTGCATCAGACACCCGGGGTAATTTGAGAAGTGACCCTGTCACGACTCAGGTGTGCAGAGGAAAACCAAGACGGTTAACCTCCTCCTTTGTTAGCCATGATGAATCTTCAATAGGTCGTCCTTTCCATTTGACCAAATACTCTTCATATGTCCTGTTCCTTGTGCTTCTGCCAACACGACTGTCCAGTATGTCTTCAATCTCTTTGATATCTGAACTGGTTGGTGGAATACTCCACTGTGCTTCTACAACGTCATCTTCAACACCTCCTTCATGATACTTTGTCAAATCTGAAATGTTAAACACTGGTGAAATATTCAGCTCAGTAGGCAATTCTACCTCATATGCATTTTCTGAATCATGTTTTTTCAGTATCTTACATGGCCCAAACTTCTTCATTTCCAGCTTGTTATATGTACCAACCGGAAATCGCTCCTTCCGCAAATGAACCATGACTTCATCACCAACCTGAAATTCCTTATACCTCCTTTTCTCATCTGCCTTAGCTTTATACTGTGCGTTCATCTTGGTAATATGCTTCCTCACCTCGCCATGGATGTTCTTCAAGTGTTCTGCAAAATCCTCAGCTTCAGCACTACTTATTTCTCCTTTATCTATCTTCCTCAACTCAGATGCATTTCTTGGACTACTTCCATATACAATTTGGAATGGTGATTTACCAGTGCTCCTGTTGATAGAATTATTGTATGCAAATTCTGCCTGTGGTAAAATCAAATCCCGTCCTGTTGGCTTATCTCCAACCAAACATCTCAGCAAATTTCCCAAACTCCTATTCACCACCTCTGTCTGTCCATCAGTCTGTGGATGATGTGATGAACTGAACTTCAAATCTATCTTTAACTTCTTCCACAATGTACGCCAGAAATATCCAACAAACTTAGTGTCCCGATCTGAAACTATGGTCTTTGGCAAACCATGAAGTCTCACTACTTCTCTGAAAAACAATTCTGCTATATGAACAGCATCATTAGTCTTCTTGCAGGGAATGAAATGTGCTATCTTCGAGAATCTGTCAACTACCACAAAAATTGAATCGTGTCCCCGCTGAGTCCTCGGTAAAACAAGAACAAAGTCCATACTGATATCCTCCCAAAGCTTCTCTAGTATAGGTAATGGCTGATACAGCCCTGTATTCTGCTTCACTCCTTTCGCCATCTGACATACTCTGCAACTCTGTACAAACTTCTTCACATTTTGCTGCAACTGCGGCCAATAATAATTCTCACTAACCAAACCAACGGTTTTATCACGACCAAAATGTCCAGCCAATCCTCCGCTATGCTTCTCCTTGATGAGATTCTCCCTCATAGAACTTCGTGGAATGCACAACTAACTCCCTCTGAATAGCATATCATCCTGGATGATGAAATCCAACCATTTCATCCTGTCTAGAGTAACAGGTTCTGTACAAGCCTTCCAAGCTTCACCAAAATCAGGATCCTCTGGATATAAATTCTTGAGTTCCTTGAACCCAACCACTTCAATCTGCATTTCTGTCAGCAATAGTTGCCTTCTGCTAAGAGCATCTGCAACCCTATTAGACTTTCCACTCCTGTGTTTTAAAACAAATGTATAACTCTGCAAAAACTCAACCCATTTCAAATGCCTCTGATTCAACTTTCCTTGACTATTCAAATATTGCAAAGCTTGATGATCAGTATACAAAACAAACTCCTTAGGAAGCAGATAGTGCCTCCACTTTTTCAATGCCTGAACTATAGCATAAAATTCTTGATCATAAACAGAATATTTTCTCTTGGCATCATTCAACTTCTCACTGAAATAAGCAATAGGTTTACCTTCTTGGCTCATAACAGCTCCTATTGCAGTACCACTAGCATCACAATCTACTTGAAACACTTTATTAAAATCTGGAAGTGCTAAAATAGGTTGTTCTGTAACTTTTTGTTTCAATAATTGAAAACTCTTTTCTGCCCCATTAGTCCACTTAAACTCTTTTCTATCCCCTCTCATTGTTTCAGTCAAGGGTCCACAAATACTGCTAAAATTTTTGATAAACTTTCTGTAAAAGCTAGCTAGACCATGAAAAGATCTTACCTCAGTAGCACTCCTTGGAGTAGGCCATTCAAGGATAGCCTTTACCTTCTCTGGGTCCATTTTTAGACCTTCTGCTGAAACTACAAATCTCAAATACACTAACTCTTTCTTCACAAAACTGCACTTCTTCAAATTAATCAACAATTTCTCTTCTCTCAACTTCTCAAATACCATACAAATATGCATCATATGCTCATCCAATGTCTTACTAAAGATCAAAATATCATCTAGGTAAACAATGACAAACTTACCCAGAAATTCTTTCAGAACCTCGTTCATGAGCCGCATGAAAGTGCTCGGTGCATTGGTTAGCCCAAAAGACATGACTAACCACTCATATAGTCCTTCCTTTGTCTTGAAGGCAGTCTTCCATTCATCTTCCTCCCTGATCCGAATCTGATGATATCCACTTTTCAGATCTGTCTTTGAAAAATACACAGCTCCACTCAAACAATCCATAATATCATCCATTCGTGGCAATGGAAACCTATACTTGATTGTTATCTTGTTTATTGCTCTGGAATCTGTACACATCCTCCACTCTCCATTCTTCTTTGGTGCTAACACCGTAGGTACAGCACAGGGACTTAGACTCTCACGGATCAATCCTTTCTGTAACAGTTCATGTACTTGTCTGTTCAACTCCTCACTTTCTGCAGGTGTCATTCTGTGTGCTGCCTTATTCAGCAAACTCGCTCCTGGGATCAAGTCCATCTGATGACTGATCTTCCTGACTGGTGGTTATCCATCAGGCACGTTATCGGATATAATATCCTGAAACTCATTCAACAAATCTGTAACTTCTACAGGAACATCTTCTACTTCCTCTTTACCAGCTATTGGAATTAAAGCAAAACATACATGCTCATGCCTCATACCATCTAAGAAATTTCTTCCATCAACAAAAGTTATCCTTGCATTACCACATACCTTTTCTTCAGTCTCCTTCAATGGTTTTAGCTTATGTCGCACTCCATCCTTTGACAGGGAATAGGTATTCGCACGACCATCATGTACAACACATCTGTCAAACTGCCATGGTCTACCCAACAACATATGACATGCATCCATAGATATGATATCACACAATACCTCATCTTGGTATCCGCCAATCTTGAACTTCACCAGGCATTGTTCATTGACCATGACCTTGTGGTCATCCTGTACCCAAGCAATCTATTATGGATGTGGGTGTTTCTGTCTCTTGAGCTTCAACTTTGTCACCATCTCTTCTGACATCAAATTGTCAGTGCTTCCACTATCAATAATCACATCACAACATTTACCTTCACACTTGCACCTGGTGCGAAACAAGCTCCTCCTTTGCTCAGGTTCATTCTCACCACTCAACAGGACTCTTCTGTTAATCAATGTTTCTCCTCTTTCAGCATCTTCAGAATTTGATGATCTGGCATCTCCATCTACATGTGCAACTCTGGCCTGGCCTTCATTTCTCCTGTCTGTTCTGCCTTGGCGCTGAGGACATTCAAATGCCCTATGACCTTCTTCTCCACAGTGAAAACATGTTCCACGGAAGCCACCTCTTCCAGATCCTTGTCCTCTTCCTCTTCCTCTTTGATCTCTATTATTCTGATCCTGGAAGCGATTGGAATTATTTCCTCGCTGATTCTGACTGCTACTGGCCTCATCCTTCTTTTTCGTATCTTCATTTCGACCACCATATGATCATCCACCAGATCGTCCACCGCGACCTCTCCCGTTTTGTCTGCTCTCAAACTTCTTGTTCAGCTTTTCCTCTACTTTTAGGAAAAACTGGTATGCCTCTTCAATACTATTCATTTGAACCAGATTCAGCTCCTCCTGAATGCTTGGCCTTAACCCATTAAGGTATCAGGCAACTTTCTCCTTATCAGCTTCTGCATGGCCTATTCTGATGAGAAGTCGATAGAACTCCTCTGTATACTACTGAACAGATCTTCCTGCTTGCTTCAAACTCTGCATTTTCTTCAGTAGGTCAAGCTCATAATCAACAGGAATGAACTGTCTATTCAATTTATCCACCATCCGATCCCATCTCGTGATTTTCTCCTTTCCCCTTCTATTTCGCTCCAACTGAATCTCTTGCCACCATATCTTCGCATGACCTTTCAGTCTGGCCTTCGCAAATTTGACCCTATCAAGATCCTCAACATCTTCATACTCAAAATATTCCTCACATTCATTGATCTAGTCGATCAATTCCTCTGGGTTAAGATTTCCAGAAAATGTAGGAACCTCAATCTTAGGTCTTTTCCCAATCTTGGAAATCGCCCGAAAAAGTCTTTCTTCCTCCTGGTTCACAATTTCAACTTCTCCTTCTTGATATTCTTCTTCAGCTTCATCCTCGCTTTCATCTCTGACATTTAGATTCATTCCTCTGTGAATCTCTTCTTGCAATGCTCGCACTTGTCTTTGCAACTCTCTAACCTTAGGTGTCACAACACCAACTCTTCCGCCACGTTCCTTTCGTGGAGGCATTTTCGCGATGCGCACTGAAACCCTAGCCACGGTCCTGGTGCAAACTGCCTCACAGTCGGTGATCTGTTTACACACTCAAGAAAACCTGCTCTGATACCACTTGATGAAGGGTGCTCCCCTTAATACCACAAACACATAACAGAAACAGAGAAACCACAACAATATGCAAGAACAGAAAATTGGCTTCTTATTATCTCCACAAATGTAGAATTACAAACTTTTAGAATTACAATATGCAAAGCCACATGGGCATTCCCTTACAATATTCTGTAGGACAAAGCCTCGAATCAATATCCAGATCTACTACCCAGAACTATTCTGAACTGCCTAAGACAATAATACAGCCTCCCTTATATAGGCAATTTTTCACCGCCTGGAAAGGTTTCAAAATTTTAGCCAATAAGGCCGACCAAACTTAGAATTATTTTTATTTTACATTTCATTACATCATAGTCGGCTCAAAATAAATTTTGAAACCCGAACAGAAATTTTGAAGAAAAATCATTTTCCGCCATTTCAGGTGACCCAACTTCCGAAGACCATAAATCATCACCAGTTGACCCGATTGACTATTGTAACCCCATTTCGGAAAGGGCGCGAGGAGCTCTACAACGCCTGAATCAAGCAAATTTTATTCAACCCAAAATTTGACCTCATCCGGGGCCTCTAAAGCCTTCAAAACTGAGTTCAAAGTTTCTGTACCCTGCTGCCAATACCGAAAATCTTCAATATCTTCCAATATACACTTGATCTGGCAATGAAACTTTACTGGCAGACTTATATGACCAAAATGAACCTCCAAGAAAGAAATCAGATCATTCTGAGCACATACGAAAATTACCAAAAATAGTAACTTTCCATAAATAGCAGCTCTGCACAAAATAGCCCTTATTGAATACAAAAATAGAAATATTTTTGGGTGATGCAAGATTGCTCTTACACCCAGGATGCTCCTGCATCAGTAACATGGACACTCAAAAATTTTAAAGTACTTAATAGTGGCTGGTTTACCTTTCCAAAGTTCATAAGGAGTCTTCTTGAGCTTGGGTCTCAATAATGTTCTATTCTAAATATAAATAGCAGTGTGGACAACCTCTCTCCAAAATATATCTTTTACCTTACTTTCATTCATCATGCAATGAGCCATTTTCTGAACGGTTCTATTTTTCTTTTCCACAACACCATTTTGTTGTGGTGTTCTTGGAGCTGAAACTTGTTTCTTAATGCCATGTAGCTCACAGAACTTGACAAACTCATTAGAAGTGAATTCTCCCCCATTATCAGAACACAAGCATTTAATTTTCAAGTCCATTTCATTTTCAACCAGACTTTTAAAAATCTTAAGCTTCTCTAAAGCTTATGATTTTTCTTTTAGGAATGTAACCCATGTCATGCATGTTATGTCATCAATTAGAAGCATAAAATATTTCTCACCTTGAAGACTTGCTACCCTTGTTTGTCCACAAAGATCCGTATGGATAAACTCAAGTGGCCTACTGCTGAATTCATCTTTTGGTTTGAAAGAAGCTCTAGTTTGTTTGCCTTCTTGACAATTTTTGCAAACTATATTTGTTGGTTTTTCTAACATAGGCATATCTCTAACACCCTCCTTTTTGCTAATCTTAATAAGATTATCAAAGTTAACATGTCCAAACCGCTTGTGCCAAAGCCAAGCATCCTCTACCTTGCTTAAACAACATGTCTCATCATTACAATCATCAAAAATATAAAGATTATTTTCTGCTCTAGTAGCTTTTGCTATGACATCAATTCTATTTTTAATAAAGCAAGCATTATAGTCAAAACTGAGATCATAACCTTGATCACATAGTTGACTCGCACTTAGCAAATTATGTTTCAGCCCTTCTACATAAAGAACATTCTCAACAATAGTTTCATCATTGTTAATTAGGATTGTACCTATACCAGCAACCTTTGTAGAAGAGCTACCACCAAATCTAATTTTACCACCTTTCATTTTCTTAAGAGAGTGAAACTTATTCAATTCACCTGTCATATGTCAGAAGTAGCCACTATCAATATACCATATGTCTTTCTCACTGCTAGCTAGAAAGGTTGTTTGAACAACAAGTGCCTTAAGAGGAGTCTCTTGAACTTTTCTCTTCCAAACCTTAGTCACATTAGCTCTTCTTTTAAGCTCAACATTGTAAAATGAATCTGCACAGTAGCTGTTACAAAATTTAGATGTATGTCCAAACTTATTGCAGCTGTAGCAAATCAGATTGTACTTCCTAAACACATTTCTTTCATGCTGATAATAATACTTGTATGGAATAGCTCTACAATCAGTAGCTCTATGACCAAAGAAACTACAAGCAAAATAATAGCCATAGAAAAAAAGTTTCTTTACCTTGTTAGGAGTAGGCTGATTACTTTTCAGTGGCGAAGTGCTTGATTCAGATTGCATGCCAACTCCACATTTATCTTTGGTGGGTCTTTGAGAACCAAGAACATCATCTAAAGTGACTTTACCACTATTAAAAGATAGTTCTTCACTAGAAAGCATAGAGGTTTTACCAATGTTCCTCATAGTAACAATTTCAACTTCCAACTTGGCAATGTTATCTTCCTTTAATTGAATCTAATTTTTTAAATCTTCATGAATCTTTTTGGCCTCTTCATTCACAATTTTAATATCTATAAGCTTAGTTTCAGCCTCCTTAAGAGATGTAGCAATCTTTAATTTTTCAGCACTCTCAACTTGAAGAAGATCCACAAGATTCAGATTTTTCTTTTTTAGTTTTTTAATCTCTGATAAAGCTGAAATCAGCTCAAGCTCAAGGTCTACTTCATCATCTTCATCATCTCTAATATTTTAAGAACTAGCATCATCAATAGCCACATCATCAATAGCCATGAACATGAATTCACTTATCCTTGAATCACTCTTGCTGCTTGACGAATCATCGCTGTCATTTTTTGGAAACATCACCTTCTTACCCTTTTCAGACTTCCAATTTTTCTTGGTAAACCTCTTAGATTTCTGGTGCTTGAATTCCTTTTCATCATTGTTGTCTTCATTTTTATCAAATAGACACTTAGAGGCAAAATGACTAAGCTTACCATAGTTGAAACATTTCAAACCAGACTTGCTTCTATTTTTGTTAAAACCCTTTTCAACCCTCTAATGAGGTAAGCTAATTCCTCATTTGAGTGCTCATCTGAGCCTTCACTTAAATTGGTCTCTTTGTCCTTGCTTCTTTTAGAAGTTTTAAATGAAGATTCAGTTTTAGAAGACCTTTCAATTGTAGTCCTCATTTCATATGCAGTCAAAATGCCATGAAGCTTATCAATAGTTAGAGTGTGTAAATCAAACATTTCTTCAACAACAGAGACTTTAGCATCAAGTCTCATGGGAAGAGATCGAAGAATCTTCTGAACTACAGTCTTCTCTTCAACATCTTCACCTAGACCTCTTAAAGCGTTGACAACTTCATCAACATGCAGAAAATATGCAGCAATGTTTTCGCTGTCCTTCATTCGAAGACCTCAAAAATAGCCTTGTGAGTTTGAACCTTGGCTTTCTTGACTTTGTCATCACCTTGATATGCATTGTGTAATATATCTCAAATTCTTTTAGCTGTATCGTAGTGCATGACCTTTACAAACTCAGCTTCAGTTAGACCACACAAGATTGCATTCATGACCTTGGCATTGTTCTCAAATTCTTTCTTATCATAAACATCTATAGGAGGAGTAGCAAGGATTTTATAGCCATTTACGAGACTGAGGTACACATCACAGCCAAAAGACATAATATAAATTTTCATACGAATACTTCAGAAAGCAAAGTTATTTCCATCAAAGAGAGGAGCATGGTTTGTAGCTAGACCTTCAAAGGCACTCATGATGGACACAAAGATCGAACTCTCAAGCTTTTAAGCATGGGAAGAGAGTGACTGACTCTGATACCAATTGAAAAAGCGAACAATACTAAGAGGGGGAGGGGGTGAATCAGTATAAAACGTAGACTTTTAATCCATAAATAAAAATTACCAAGTAGAAATCAAAAGAGCACACAACAAGGAGAACAAGACACACAAAATTATCTTGTGGAAACTCAAGACGGGAAAAACCACCGCACTACTAATCCAATGGGCAACTACGCATTCTTACAAAGAGCTACAACTCTTTACTGGCTTCAACCAATATACTTAAGGCTACAACCTTTTTTCGAAGAATGATTTTTGGAGCACAGCCACAAGTAATAATCTATGTCTTTACAAAATATAAAGACTCACCGATGCTTTAACTGACTGTATATTCTGAAGATGTCCAGGACTGATGTCAGTCTCCGAGCATTCAATGACAACTTTTATGTTTTACAAAGAGACTTGTGCCAGCCTTTTACAATCTGTTTTGACAAGCCAAACTCACTGTATCACAATACACAGTTCTTGAAAAACAACCTGCATATATTTTACGCTATAAGCACACCCTTCTCTCTGCAGTGTATATTCTGATCATTTAAAACTCAGCACACATTATCTTTTGAGAATCACGCAGCTGATTTGTTTACACTCAAGGTAATTCACTCAAAGTCTTACTTCTGTTCATGCACACATCATTTATTATTCAGAGACACCCAGCGTATTCTCTATGTCTCTGTTTCTCCCACGAAAGTTTTGACATCATCTTCCCATATTGATTCGAAAAACAGTATCTTCAAGACTGACTGTATATCAAATTTTTTATCATCGATTCCCCCTTTTGTGTATATCCTTTTGGTCCCTTATTCGTTGTCACCAGAAGAGATCAATCACGGTTTTCAAAGATCCTACTCCCTTTCCTTCGAATCCATTTTTGGAAGCATAGAGCACCCGCATTCTACAGGGATTTTTCACATTAGAAGAAAATCACAGTCTCCACGAATGTGCATATCTAACACCCAACCCAGCTCACGTGTTTGGTGCTGTGTGTATTTTTCTCTGATCATGCTATTTCCCTAATAGTTTTATAACTTCGATATACACGGCTAGACTGTAATTCCTTTCTTTATGCATCCGGCGTCTGTTCCTGCTCTTCAGTCGTGTTTTCTTTCACTCGTATCTCTGCCAGTATGTATACAGAAACTCTTTACAGGAACAACATGTATATTTTCACTGCCGTTTTTTTTACCTTTTTGTATTTCAAGTCGCACCTATTCTAACTCCCTTTTTCATATCCCGTTTTTAACACCACCTCACTTTTCTTCATTTTTCTGCTACCGTAAATTCATGTTCTACTTTTTCAGTCACGCGAAGTTCTTAGACGACAACTCCCAAACACATTGCCCGACTTATGTCATCTTTGTAATGTATCTCACATGCGTTTTAATATTTCTCTGCAATCTTGTCATCCGCTTGCCTATAGAATTTCAACAGGCGCACTCATTTAGAATTATTCCTATCTGTTCATCATGCCATGAAAAGCCTGTTATTATCGGGGCATATTTCCAGACTTAACATCCGCCGTTTTTCATTGTTCAAAGATATTAATTTATTCATATCTACCCGCAGCTACTTGGAAGTTCAAAGATATTCAGCATCCATATTTGGCAATGAATCGAATGTTTCTTCCTACGGCAGAGCCGTTTTCTTCTTCACTACCTTTTACTTTATTAGCACCGTATCAACTTAGAAAATGGCTCCCTCACTGAATAATTTAGCGGCACTTGTCCTGCACTGCTTCTACACATATGACGGCACTTGTTCTAAACGCCTGGCCACGTTTTAGAAGGACAACCCTTAGAAGCGCATAAGAGGCAGGGATCATGCTGAGGTAGAAAGAGTCTCAGCAATCAACACTTGTCACACCTACAAGACTCGAAGATATGAAGACCAAAAGGGACAAAGAACGCTACAGACAAAGAACCCACTGTCAGCAGCGACACACTAAAATCCAGCCACCATGACAATCATCAGTGACAAAAATACAACATAGGTAACTTTAACTTTTCACAAATATTTCGGTCACACTTCCTTATTGTATTTAAATTCCTTTGTCTTCACAGGCTATGGCCACTTTCCTTATGTGTTGAACTATCTTTGACTAAGGTTAATAATAATAATATTACTCGTCAACAGAAAAGCTCCTTGAATTTATTCTTTCTTGAGGATGATTATTATTTGTACACTAAATTGCTTTATGTGACCACAATGAGTAGACTTGGAAGCGGCACCTGGCTCAATCGTACAAATCCTGTAGCACTAATGAGTTTGTTATCCATGGACAATATCTTGGGTTTTCATCATGCCCACTTCAAAGTTGGATGGTTTTTTCAAACCTCGTACCTAATCATTTCCCTTATTCAGTCATTTCTGACCAAGCAGAACTCAAATGTGGTGTTTTTTCTAATTGAAATAATGAATAAAATGAAAAATTGTAGAAAGGAGGGAGTGAAGACACTTCTCTTAAAAACAAAATAACAGTCCATCAACCTTGTCTCGTGAAGAACAAAACAACACTAATTAATTATACAAACTATATTTTTGTAGCTTTGTATATATGACTACTAGCTGATTAATGAAATCTTACCTCATTATTATTAAGCTTTTGCTTATGTCTCTATGATAAAAATAATTTATGAATTCTTTGGATGCTTTAACATGTATTTTGATAAAGTTTTTTTTATTATGTCGAAGGGATCGTAATTCAATTGGTTGAAAAGAGAGGATGGTACATAATAGGAAAACCATCTATCGAGCTTAATATCCTTGGAAGTGTGTTTGGATCAGAGTTACTCTAATCAATAGGACTCCCCTGCTATGTAATCTAACTTGTTTCCGTAAAATAAAGAATTAGTTAATTATTAAATAATTGTTTCTTTTAGGGTTCATCCCATAGTCTCTTGATTAAGTGATGGTGGATTTTTATGACCAGCACGGTTCAAGCCTCTGTGGATTTCAACCTTAGCATTGTTATTTATGAGGTCCCCTATTTTGACCTCATTGGTCATAGCTCCATGGATTTCAGCCTCAACATTGTTATGATTAATTCAAGTGGGATAAGGCCCAAACAAAAGGATGAGATCCACTATTTGTGACATCACTAGTTCATAGCTCTCTGTCAATTTATCTTATTTCTAAAAAGATTGGTAAATAAAATGTAAAAATATAAAACAGGGGATTTACAATGTTATTATGAATTTATATTATGCATTTAATAAATAATATATAAAACGTTATAAACATAATAATATGATAAGCGTTTCAGCCCTAGCATGGTTAATTAGGGATCATATCTACTATTTGTGACGTTACTTGTTCATAGCTTGTTGTCAATATCGTTGATTAGATTAGATTTTTTAGTTGACATTTATTCAACAATAATAAATGATTTATTTTAATTTTAGATTTAAAAATTAAATTAATTATTAAAAAATATATTATTAAATTTTAAAGATATTAATATTTTATACATCTAATTATAGATAATAGACTTTGATTTTTATAATTTTTTTGTAAAACTTAAACAATCAATTGTTTCATTAATATTTATTTATTTAACTACATTAAAATCCTTCAAAATAAATAAATAAGATATGAATATAATTATTTTACATTATTTTGTTTCTATTAAGATAGTTTAAAGAGCTATTACTGTTGGAATCATTTGGCGTTGCACCTAAAGCTCAAACCATCAATGCTCGTTACAAATGCCAGATTTAACCTGACCCACAAGAGACAGTTAAGCCATGTCATGAATCTCCAAGGAGAGTGATCCCACAATAGTGGGTTAAAATTTTTTGTCTGAATGGACACTGAACTCTACATTTCGAAAACAAAATTACATTCGGATGCATATTGTCGTTAAACCATTTGAAATAAGAAGATGAATTAAATTAGAGTCTTTTAGAATTTTTTTTGTCTAGATTCCAAATATATTTTTAATTTTAATTTTTGAATTGATTTGAATGGTTTTTTCTTTCTCCCATGAAAACTACTATGTTTTTGAAAACGTCATTTTCAAAGAGTTACAAATGGTTAGCTCAAAGTTTTTAAATCATCACATTTTATTAAAAATGTGTTATTTCAGCTAAAACAACATGTCTAAAAAAGTGTAACCCGCTATTGTGGGGCCACCTAGGAGTTGTTGATCACCAAGTTAACAATCTCCCTCTCAGCACTGAGTAAGCCTTCAACGCCCACTGAAGGGAGACTCAAATCTATGACCCAAGGATCTGATACCAATTGTTGGAATCATTTTTTGTTGCACCAAAAGGTTGAACTATCAATGCCCAATACAAATACAAAATTTAACTTGACCCATAGGAGGCAGTTAAGCCATGTCACGAATCTCCAAGGAGGTATTGACCACCAAGTCAACAATTACATCATATAGACTATATTATACTAAACTTCAGTATTCAAAAGAAACTACTAAAGTATCAGTTCTAACTATATCAAGTCCTAGGACTGCAAAAATTGTATCTACCTTATATACACGATCAATCAAAAAGAGATTGTGCCTTTGGCTAGTTAATATATTACATTGCTTTTGTTTAAACACTTAGAGATAATAGACCAAAAAAAAGAAATTTTGAAGTAAACATTAAGACCCCCATGGGCCTTTGATATTGTTGTTGCATTTAGCTTGATCACACTTAAAAGCACCAAGTGGGGGTTCACCTGTAGGATTGATGTTGGCAACATCTTCCCAGCTTGGAGCATCAAATTTGTTTGAATCTTTAACTTTCACATTTTCCTATTCAACATTAACATTATTTTTTATTAAGTAATGCTATCTTTGGTAAATTGATTAAGTAATGTTAATGTTCAACATTAACATTATTATCTTTCATAAATTGATGCAAAAAATTTAGTTCTTTGGATCCAACATATCCTTGTGTGTATTGAAATAGTGAGTAGAATGAAAGTCATCCTTGTAAATAAGTAGTGCACCTTCACGAACAAGGATCATAAATCTACTATTTAGTATCTCCAAAACTGTGAACACCTGAGACATAATAGAATAGTCAATGAGTTTAAGATTAAACTTAGTAAGCTTCCTCCTTTTTTCTTTGGAACACCTATCCATTTCTATCCTTCCAAAGAAACCACAAAATCTCACAAGATAAGATAGACCAGAATCTATTAAGTTTAAGATCAAAATTATCCACAAACCCCACAAGGACTTCCCTCCCAAATAAACCAGGATGATTATTCCAAGTAATAGGAGACCCAAGGAATATTGACCAAATACCACAAGAAAAATTACATTCAAAGAACATATGCTCAAAAGACTCAGAAAGATTACAGATAGCATAGGTGAGAGACTCAACACCCATAGAGGATAAAACAGAGCCCACAACCAACTTCTTGAGAAGTAGAAGGCAATGGAAACAAGATTTGAATTGGAATGTGATCTGAATTATTTTATATATTATTATAAATTTTATTATAAAAATTATTTGTTAATAATTTGAATTATATAATTTTTCATATGGTTAAAAAAACCATATAAAAATACATTATAATTCAAAAATTTCAACATATTTTTCTATTCCTATGAAAATATTCAAATAAAAATATTATATTCATAAAATTTTATTTATTTTAATAAAAGAATATAATTTCAATCCTTTATAAACATAAATCTACATTTATTATTTGAGAACAACTCAATTGTTTTTCATTTTTTAACAAAAAAAACTATGCACTCTAGAAAATGGTCACTTTCTACTAGTTAATAAATCCATATCAAGGATTTGATCAAGGATTTAAAAAGTTTAAAGTGACTTAAGGGTCATTGAAAGGTTTAATATCTTTTCATCTAATCCAAAGAGTATACATACTTTATGGATATAACATGTTCAGATCATAAGTATTTTGGCGGAAATATTGTTAAAATAATTTTTTAATTAGAAAATTAAATTAATAGTTTAAATAAAATAGTTAAATATTTATAATAATTATAAAAATAAATTATAAATTTATCTTATTTTAAAAAATATTAGTAAATAAAACACAAAAATGTAAAATGAGGGATTTACAATGTTAATATGAATCTATATTATATAGTTAATTGATAATATATAAGGTTGCAAATATAATAATATGATAATGTTTTATATTATTTAAATTAATTATTGAGGTTTTTAATTAGGTTCTCAAATTTGAACCATGAAAATCTTATTAATGAAACTCAAGTTTTATACATTTTGTTTTTAAGGACTATTAAAATTAGTTATCTAGTAATAAGAGATATTATTGTACTTACAATGTCCTATTATTTCTACTACACTTCTATGGCTTAAATACCTCCTCCTTTTTTATCTCCTCTTGCAAGGCATGCTCTCCTTATTCAATTATCACTAGGTTAGTACATCACTAATTCTATGTCCTACGAAATAACTATAACTCCATTAATGATATTAAACAATTTATACTTAACAATCATTTTAAATAAAATAAATTTCAAATATTTTTCAATGATTGATTACTGTGGTAATGTATGTGGAATTTTAACTAATGCTAG
The DNA here is from genome assembly GCA_027943335.1 of Chamaecyparis obtusa. Lineage (NCBI taxonomy): Eukaryota > Viridiplantae > Streptophyta > Pinopsida > Cupressales > Cupressaceae > Chamaecyparis > Chamaecyparis obtusa. Next base: position 217,953 of record BSBK01010698.1, read on the forward strand.
AAAAGCTACTTCAAAAAATATAAGATTTATGAATAAATTTAGGGGAATGACTATCTGTAATGTAAAAAAATGGACGCACATTTGGATTATAAGAAGGTGATTAGATTCAATGAAATTTGAAGTGGAAATTATAATATGATATAGTTGATCATACAATCATTAGCATTTATTATTAATTTTCTATGGAATGCTCCCTCACATTTCATCACGTGCACTCTAAATGCTCTTACAAAATTAATGTTTATATACCTAAGGAAAATTTCACTTATACTTCTTTTTTAAATTATAACTGGCTAAAAATAAGAAATATAAAGTGTGATGATGACAAAAATTTGATAGAAATAAGGTTTTAAAAATAATTATAAGATCTTAAAACACAAGTTGTCATTATAGAGTGAACTCCACGTGTAATATGTTTTTAAAAATAGTTGCACTATAATTTTAAGCTCAAAGATCCTAATATTGGTACATCCTATAAAGAGAATTTCATCAAACCAATGTGCAAAATTATTTGTTTGTTTTTTTATTTATTTAATTTTTTTTTATAATGTATCAACTAGAAAAAAATTATTGGCGTCCTCAGTATTTGTATCTACATTACAAAACTCTTTGATAATCGAGGTATCTTCATGCTTTTTCTTTATCTATATTTAGTTTGTATCAATTGACATAGGTATGCAACTATTGCAAAATATGTTGAGTATGTTGGTTAGTGTTAGTGTATTAATTTATTTAATTAAACTCAACATTTTAAGCCTAATTAGTCATCCATATACATGTATGGCACTTGTTGATTCAATTTGTCAGCATTTAGGAGCTGTTTAGTACATGGGTTGATTTTATTTTTGACACCTCATCCTAGGTTCATGGGAGGAAACTCGCCACCACTCATTCAGTGTTGGAGTTGGCTTCTTATTTGACCCAATCAGTCATATCTATATGTACGTACTTCTCCAATCAATGAAATGGTCAACTTTGGGCTCTATGTTCTATTATTTGTGCTTTATTTTATCTCTCTAGATTCTAGAATTCTTCATGGTATTTGAGCAAGTTCGAGATTTTTTTAAGCCTATAATCAACAAAATTTGACTCTTTGAAGGTTTTGATGTTGGCCTTCTCAGAACTATGGCACTGAAGCAAGAGGATCCATCACTATGAGTAGCATCTCTTTGCAAGTCTATTTTTGTAGCAATCATTACAAGCTTATTTCTTTTTAGTACTCTACTCTTGTCCTCTCTCTAGTTGTCTTGTGTAGAGGTGTCACATTGGCTCCATGGTGTGACCACATATGGCTTCAACTTTGGTAAATTTCCTGCACTAAGGTGAAAAGCATGTGCGGATCCCATGGTTTGAGAAGCGCAATTTCGTAGAGGGTTTTCTCGAAGGTGACAACTTGGCGTAAGGGTGAACCCACAATAGTGGGTTACACTTTTTTTCTTGAAAGGACACTGAACTCTACATTTTGAAAAAAACTTTCAGATTTAGATGCATATTATCGTTAAACCATTTGAAATTGGAAGATGAAGTAAATTAGATTCTTTTAGAATTTTCTATCTAGACTCTAAATATATATTTTTTATTTTATTTTTGTATTGATTTGAATGGTTTTTTCTTTATCCCACGAAAATTGGTATGTGGCTGAAAACGTCATTTTCAAAGAGTTACTTATTTTCATAGAGCATAATTTTTTTTTCTAAAATACATATCAACATAATTCTTTTGAATTTAGTTTTGTAACATCCATATGGAGGGTCAACTGGAATAAAAGCTCCATTTTCTTTGTCAACACCCCGGAGGGAAGACAGAGGAAAATAGCCAACATTTTGGGCTGCGGTATTAACGCTCTTCCATCCTCTTATCTGGGTTTTCCCTTAGGCGCCAAACCTCTGGAAGCCTTCTGGAATAAATTAATAGACAGATTCAATAGGAAGCTTGCTGGTTGGAAAGGGGTCTCCCTCAGTTAGGAAGGGAAGATTGAGCTGGTCAAATCTACTTTACAAAATCTCCCTACTTACGTTCTCAGCCTCTTCTCCATGCTTACTAAAGTAGTGGAGGTTATGGAAAGAATCCAGAAAAGGTTCCTTTGGTCCAGAATAGAGGAACATAAGTGTATCCCTCTTATTGCCTGGGAGAAATTTTGTCACCCAAAAAAAGAAGGGGGTCTTGGAATAAGGAATTTAAGACTTTTCAACAAAGCTCTTCAAGCCAAACAGATTTGGAGATTCTTCAACAGCAAAGGTGAGTGGCAGGAAAACATCAAAGAAAAATATCTATTGTACAATACTATAAATCACTTCTTTGAGGAGACAATGTCCCTGAAAGGATCCACTATATGGAATGGTTTCCTCAGTGCAAAGGAATTGGCTAAGTCTAAAGCTAAATGGAAGATCAGTAATGGACAGTTTGTCAATCTTTAAGACAACAATTGGCTTCAGATGGGTTGTCTAATAGATAATGAGACTTTATCTGCCTGGAGACATGTTTGCACCCAAATTTATGGGTCCCAAGTCAACAACTATAGAAGGGATGGAAACTAGGTGGACCTTTCCCGCCCAGATTTCTCAGGACCTAACTTCTTTGATGAAAGCCCTCAATGCGGTCTATCTCTCTTCTGCTTAGGACGAGACTATATGGGAAGATTCTCCAGGCCGTCTACACTGTGGCCTCCATCTATTCCCAGCAAATACCTCAAATCCATGAAGCTAAACCGCTATGGACCAAAGCTTGGATCCCAGGCCTTATGCCTAGGATCAATGTTTTCTTCTGGCTCCTGCTCCAAAACTATATACTCACCATTGACAATCTCATTAAGGAAGGATTCCAAATCCCCAACAGGTGTGTTCTCTGCAAATATCAAGAAGAATCAGTGGATCACTTATTTATTCACTACTCTTTTGTTAGTAACATTTGGAAATGTCTCCTCTCAGTCCTGGACTTATCTTGGTGTTTTCCCCTGTCTTTCCATGATCTCTTTTCTCAATGGGCTTTCAAATTGTTTAACCTGGATTCTAGTTATTTTGCACCTAGGTCCTCCCTCACTTTTGCTGGGGAGTCTGGAAAGAGTGCACCAACTGCATTTTTTGTGATCAATCCTCTCCCCCTAAAATTATTTTTGAAAAAATCCATCATGTTGTTAAGGAAAACTATTTCTATTATGGAAGATCTAACCATCTTGCAGGAAAGGCTAAGGATGCGACTAAAGAGAAAAGACATAACTGCTACTGGAGCTGCCCCCGACTGGCTGGGTGAAAGCCAACTTTGAAACTGCTTTGGTTTTTGTCTTGCGGTTGTCATTGTACCTTTGGGCTCCCAATCTAACCACTTTGTTGAAGCTTGTGCAGCTCTCCAAGTCACCAAACTTGCCTAGGAAGTTGGGGTGAAGAAGCTCTGGCTCGAAGGAGACTCCATGAACATTATCAACTGCTTAAACCTCATTCACCCTCTCTCCTGGATGATATCCAACATGATCAAAGAAACCCGTGCTATTCTTAACTCTTTTGAAAAGGTGTACATCTCTCGTGTTTATAGGGAAGGCAATAGTGTAGCTGGTTGGTTTGCCAACCTTGCTATCATGAAGGATGCCAAGACTTTATGGCTACATGGTGAAGGTCTCCCAAGTGATGCAAAGGATCTCCTTCATAGGGAAAGACTCCAATGCACTGAGGGAAACATAAAAGTTTTATTTGTTCTATTTCGTTGTTTCTTCTCTTCCTTTCACTGGCTTCTGGTCTATTCGGAGGTTGTCTTGTTTAAACTATTGTTCATTATGTTGATCGACTCTCTTTTTTGACTCTGGATTTCCTGCACCCTATAAAACCTATTTTACTTAATCAAAAATATCCATATGGAGGGCATGCAATTGGTTTGATGACATTATCACTATTATTGCACATTCTATTAATGTTTGAAGTTGACTAAATCATAATTTTGACATACCTTGACTACATAGCTTATAACTTGTCATGCATTTGTCCAATTTCATTTATATGTTTTTAATAGAAAGAGAAATTCAATACCTAGGGCATAGATATTTTTTAGAATATTTTTTCTCTAATTTACTAATTTTCCATAAGCGTCAAACATACAGGTAGACATACGGTGAAATATCTATGTTTAGTAAAACTGAAATACAAAGTCATAATAAACTTAATATATATTAACATTATAATAATTGGAAATATTTTTCTCACTAGTACCTTACTACTTAGATAGGTTTGTCAAATGGATTCATTTGATTTGCCAAAAGATAAAGTTGAAGTGATTTTTTGTCAGCATTTTAATAGGTGTGAAGGAGGCTCCATTGTAGGTATGAATAAGGAGTGTAGATGTTATGTCAATGTTTTCCTTATCTAAGAGGCTTTGAGCTAACCATTTGTAATTAATTCCTTCAAATAGAACCTCTCAATGCCTAAATCATCATATTTTATTAAAAATGTGTTATTTCAACAAAAATCAGCATGCCTAAAAAAGTGTAACCACTATTGTGAGATCACCCAGAAAATTTGTTTTTTTTAAGATTTTAGCCTCTGGTCATATGGATTTCTAGCCCCTAGTTCTTTCCAATCCTAGGGAGCTTAACTTTTGTCCCTATTTTTTTATTTTGGAAAAAAAAATTTTGGTGGAGCTAAATATTTTTACCATAAAAATACTTTTATATACAAAAAAATTGTAATAAGGAAAACTTCTTTTTCTCATAACTTTTGCTTAGTAATTCAAAATCGAGCATTCTTTTTACAACAGTGGATATATTTTTGTCATGAAGCGCACTATCATTATAAAGTGTCATTTTCATTTTTGGGGGGGTTTGGTTGCAAAGCACTCCTTCTATAAAGTGCCAAAAATAAGTGGGGAAAGATAAACAAAGCGGTGTTGTGTCTTTTATATTTTTCACACTTCCTCACAAAGTGATCTTCATTTATGCATTCTACAAGCAACAATCTAAGCCTTGCAACATGGATCCTAATGTTGACCTCTACAACCCCTAACTCCTTTCGATTATCATGATTGGAAGCTAAAAGTAATTATTGTACTAAATAATAAAGGTTTATATAGGGTAACAATTGGAGCAAAAAAAGAACCTAATGCAACTCAGGACAGAAATTTTGTTGAATAAGTGTGACTAAGCATTTGGCATTTGATGTTTAAACCTATCTCCGGAATTAGTATTTCATGTTAAGAACTCGAAAACACCCAATGAAATTTGCAAAGCTCTAAACAAACTATTTGGGACAATTGATGAACTTAGAAGTCATGTGTTGGAAAATCAACTCCTAGGTATTAGTCCTTCCAAATTTTCAACTTTAAAGAACTTCTTCACTAAATTTAAATCTTTGAATTTGTAATTAAAATATTATGGAATTGACAAGAAACTACTAGGAACAGTTCACCTCGAGTGAGATCTTGGAATGTTGCTAAATTAAATTAATCGCTAATTCAACTAATCCCAGCCTGTTAGATATCTTACATTCGATTAGACTTTATTTTTTTAAAAAGCTATTTGATTCAACCCACACCAAATTTTTAACAATCTATATGTTTAGGTAATATACTAGAAGATCAAACATTCTTTCTGATTTTCAATATACAATCCAAAAGATCAGCTTTAGGTTGGGAGATTCTCTTTGTCTACAAATCTAAACTTATTAGAGGAAACCGCTTCCCAACATCCGTTTCACCATCTGTATTTCTAGATAAAAGTCGACCTACAATTGAGGCAAGCCACAAACGTATACATCATGGCGAGAGCACTATGGAGAATTATATTCTAATCCCTTTGAACTTCGTTTGTGAGACTGCGCTGGTCATCGACACTATCGCTTGAAAACGAGAGACTCTCTCAATGCCCCATGTTTACATTTGGTTACCCTCTTTCTCACTCCCTCAATTATTGCATTTCACCCGCACACCAAATTAAATAATCCCAGAACATGCACAGGTGATTTGGGATTGTGCAAAGCTGTATTCTCGGAGATACTTTCCTGTAAATTTTGGTAATGGTTCTTGAAATTTTCTACGGTAAAAAACGAGTTGCTGTGCATTAAAAGTGTTTGGGGCGTTTTACTGTCGGCCTGTCTGAATTCTTATCCCGCATAAAGCATAAAATGGGTCGGTTGAATAAGAATCTACGTCTACGAGTGTCAAGAGATAATTGGAGGAGAGCTAAAAAAAAGAAGTACTTAAGTACGTGTATAGCGAAAGCCCACTCCACTCAACTCCACTCCTAATATATTTCGGCTGAGCCCCAAGTTTGGGTACATTGGAATTGTGAAAATCTTCTCCTCTCTTGTCTAAAGACTTTGATTTTCTCTTGGGTGTTTGTCTATTTTCTTGTTTATTGCAAGATGGCGTGCACAGAGTTTAGGGATGTTTCAGTTCCTGTTCCTTGTGATGTGGAGGGGATTCTATGCATGGAAGGAGGAGAAGGAGAGGAGAGCTATGTTCGGAATTCTCAGGCTCCTGCTTCTGCCATTGATCTCTCAAAGCCATTCCTCAGCTGGGCTATCAGCAGCATGCGACTTCTCACCTCTGAAACTTCCTTGCGCATTGCTGACCTCGGCTGTGCCACCGGAACCAACACTACTTCCACTCTCGACTTCCTCATCGACTTGTTGAAGACAAAATATCAATCGGAAGCATCCTCAACTCCCGAATTTGAAGCCTTTTTCTGTGATCTTCCTTCGAATGATTTCAACACTCTTTTCCGCTCTTTACCACCACTTGAAGATGGCGTTGGGAGAAAGAGCAGGGGCAAGGCCAATGGCAATGGCAATGGCAATGGAAAGAATCGTTGTTACTACGCGGTTGGTGTTCCGGGGTCCTTCTACGACCGTCTCTTTCCCAAAGGAAAACTCCACATAGCCATCAGTTTGAGTGCTCTGCATTGGATGTCAAGGGTAATATGACTTAGATCTCTCTTTTTCTCTTTTCAACATTCACTCCAAGTCTTTGATTACTAATCCTAACTTGGTTTCAAGAAAAGCTACAACCCACTTGTTAGATTTCAATTAGGAGTCACATAAAGATGGCATATTTTTATAGAGATTATCAGAATATATCAAATTCCAGCCTATAAATCTAACTAGTAGTTTTCCATGGTCTTTCTTATTCCCATTGACTACTTTCTTAAGAGACTTTTTTTTGGATTTGGGTGGCTTTGATTCCATGTTCTTTCTGTTTTTATGATGGACAGATTCCCGAGTCTGTTGTTGACAAGAACAGTCCGGCTTATAACCGAGGCAGAGCGTGGATTGACGGTGGGGCAAAAGAGGTGGTCGAAGCGTACGCCAAGCAATCAGAAGAAGACTTGAAGTCATTCCTTCATTGCAGAGCGGATGAGATGGCATCTGGAGGTTTGCTCTTTCTTCTCATGGCGGGCAGACAGAACTGCAAGCAGCCACAAAACCAACTAGGCGACCCAATTACAAGAGCAAAGCATCCTTTCACAGAATGCATGCACAACGCCTGGAACGACCTTCTAAATGAGGCTAGTATTCTCTTACAAACACTTGTATTCCCTTACAATACCAGCCATGTGCCTTTTAAGTCTTTAAATCATTTTGTTTCTTCATTTCTTTTTTGTATTTATTGTATGGTAATAATGAATACTAGAATATATGGAATGACTTTCTAAATGAGGCTAGCATTCAAAGTTTTCGCAATTCTTTCTTACGATTTTTTGAATTAAAAAAGAAAAAGAAATGTTTTTTTTAATAGTCCATCATATCAGCCATATGTTTTTAAGTCTTTACATCACATGACCACTCCATTTCTTCATCTCTTCATTTCTTTTCTATCTATTTGTAGCTAAAAAGTCAAACAAATGTATACAATGGTGTTTAAAGATTATATATTGTATGGTAACAATGAAGAGAAGATATTTTTTTGGGAATATAATCTCTTCATTTCTTTTATGCCTCTTCTAATATTTGTATAGAATGATATTGAATGACATAATTCATTGTATTATGCATACATCTTTATGCAGGGTTTGATCGACGAGGAAACAAGAGACTCTTTCAACATCCCTGCTTACATGCGAAGTAGGAAGGAAATTCGAGAAGCTTTCGATGAATGCAAAGCCTTCGATGTGGAGTGTATTGAGTTCCAAAGACTTATGGAGCACTCTAACAAAAAACAAGAGCAATGCATGAGAGACCCAATTTCATATGCCAAGACCAAAGCAAATCTTGTGCGGGCTACAATGAAACCCATCATTCATGCTCATCTGCGCTCTTCTTCTCTCACTGATACATTCTTCAATAGATTTGAGAGGAGAGCATCTCACGATCAAACTCTACTCAACAAAATATCTTATTACGGTATAATCATTGTATTTGCTACTAGGAAATAGTTGTAATAGTTAGACACCTTCCAACTCCAATTAATAGATAGACATTCATTGCCAATAAGAGAATTCATGTGTTAAGAGCCCCACATTAAAGAGTTTGAAGTGTTTTATCCATTCAGTCAATAATATATTCTTGTAAGATACTTGGAAGTCTATGAATAAGAGAATTCATGTGTTAAGAGCCCCACATTAAAGAGTTTGAAGTGTTTTACCTATTCAGTCAATAATATATTTTTGTAAGATAATTTGAAGTTTATGAATAAGAAAATTCATGTGTTAAGAGCCCCACATTAATGAGTTTGAAGTGTTTTATCTATTTAGTCAATAATATATTCTTGTAAGATACAATGAAGTCTATGAATAAGAAAATGCATGTGTTAAGAGCCCCACATTAAAGAGTTTGAAGTGTTTTATCCATTCAGTCAATAATATATTCTCGTAAGATACTTGGAAGTCTATGAATAAGAGAATTCATGCGTTAAGAGCCCCACATTAAAGAGTTTGACATGTTTGACCTATTCAGTTAATAATATATTCTTGTAAGATACTTTGAAGTCTATGAATAAGAAAATTCATGTGTTAAGAGCCCCACATTAAAGAATTTGAAGTGTTTTATCTATTCAGTCAATAATATATTCTTGTAAGATACTTTGAAATCTATGAATAAGAAAATTTATGTGTTAAGAGCCCCACATTAAAGAGTTTGAAGTGTTTTACCTATTCAGTCAATAATATATTCTTGTAAGATACTTTGAAGTCTATGGGTAAGAGAATTCATGTATTAAGAGCCCCACCTTAAAGAATCTGAAGTGTTTACATAGTCAATCAATAATATATTCTCATAAGATACTTTGAAGCCTAGGAGTAAGAGAATTCATGTATTAAGAGCCCCACATTAAAGAATTTGAAGTGTTTACGTATTCGGTCAATAATATATTCTCGTAAGATACTTTGAAGCCTATGAGTAAGAGAATTCATGTATTAAGGGCCACACATTAAAGAATTTGAAGTGTTTACGTATTCAGTCAATAATCTATTTCTATAAGATACTTTGAAGCCTATAAGTAAGAGAATTCATGTATTAAGAGCCCTGAATTAAAGAATTTGAAGTTTTTACAAATTTACTCAATAATATATTCTCGTAAGATACTTTGAAGCCTATGAGTAAGAGAATTCATGTATTAAGAGCCCCACATTAAAG